>JAWQUT010000229.1:1209250-1225713 GCA_033807755.1 Ellobium chinense
GGGGGGGATAGCATATAATGTTCCAGCTCTTTCAAAGTGACACCAGTTTGACTAATATCGGCAAAATCTTGAAATTAACGAAGGTTAAGAACAAAATACTCTCCACCCGAGATACCGACACCAGCCAGAGATCATATAAATTGTTATTTATACATTCTAATTTCAGGCTGGCTTACCCTTCTCCGTCACGTGTGGGGTGCATAACATCTTGTTTGACAAAGCTATATATAAAGCCTACGTCTGGAAATTTTGATGTTGAATTTTGGTACATGAAATGATGAAATATACTTGCTATCAATTTTTACAGTAATGACATTAGGAGATTGAAAAACGTGGGCTGCGTATGTTTGGTCTCTGCAGTTTGACAAAATGGGAAGCCACACCTCTACCTGGTATTTCGTTGACAATCCTTAGCAGAAGGGATGTTTTCGGTTGGTGCACGTGAGTCACGGTGAGGAAGGATGCAAAACTTATAGAGTTTGCTAAAAATCTGTTGTCTTTTTGTAAACACCCCACGAAAAAGCCTGGCAACATGGCGGCAATCTCTACGGTTCAAATTTGTTATTGGAACATCTTATCAAAGGCCTTGTGTCGGAGGAGAATATGGCAAGAATGAACAGTAGTCTGTATGCTACTATATGAGGCAACATCATTAGTATAGCAAACACCGATCGCAAGTCAATGCGTTGATTTCTGTCTCTCCTCCATTAGTCGCGGCTAGATTGGCGTGCCCAGAGACTGATACTTCCTTTGCTAAGGAGGGGATATGGCTTCCGATTTTGTCAAATTGCAGGAAGCAAACAAATGAAGCCGTGGTGTACCTGAACATCTAGAGCGTCACATAGTGGAATTAACGAACCTAATTTCCAGAAAATAACTCATTACTCCCACAGATACGTTTAGTCAGAATGGTCTTAATGAGGTCGACGTCACCGAAAACCCAGGAGGCTGCACTACTCTTCCGGATACATATGGCGCTGCCAATACATACTGCTTCAAAAGTGTCAGTGGCAAAAACATTCCCTGCTCGGTAAGTAGATGTGAAGTTAACATCTTGTGACGCTTTCCTTGGCAACAAATTATTCCTTATGAATAAAATTTGGAGAACAACACCAACAACAACAACAACAACAACAACAACAACAACAACAACAACAACAACAACAGCAACGACGGTAGCAGCAACAAATATCATGCAGCCGGTCAAGTTGTTTACTAGATATAATGCTCAGGAGGCGATTTCCGATATCAAAACCAACACCATTAATCTTAATACAATAACGCATCTGAATTCAACTCTTTGGTAGCATGGAGAAGTTAAGTTGCGATTATCCAGTCAGTGTTGATATAAAATGTAACAGGATGTTCAGTTTTGAACAGTGTCCCATCCAGATTATTGGGACCTATTGTTTTTTGTCTTCTTTCGGCCCTATTAACATTTATGTGTTATTCTACAAATACCACTGTGTTTTCGGGAAATTTCTCCCATGCAGGTTAAAGTACTTCTTTTGCCCGATCTTTTAAAATGAAGAAAAAAAAAGTGGGGGCAGGGGGATCAACGCCCAAAATTTGTCACAAATCTCTTTCAAAGTAGGTCACCTCGAAATCTGATTTTGTCCCCAATTTTTCATTTGGTTGGTTTTGACAGCCTGCTAATACATAGGCCTATACACTTTTTGTTTTTTTTTTTAATCTAAAAGATTCAAATTGTACCTGAAACTTTAAAATTGAATGGTTTATTTAGATCACAGGTCATTTTACATATTTCTACGCCCTGACACTGCTGACTGGCAGGGCCCCCCAAAAGGGGGATTTTATATATTGGTGGATTAATTGGCTTGTACAAAATGAGTAATTTGCCCTTCTAATAGGTGCCAAGAACCTCCCCAATCATAATTAAAATTCCTAGCACGGGACGCTACTCCAGATATCTCAAAGTGGGCGACTTCGTAAGTCCTCTCCCTTGAAGTCTGCAGATTGCGAACAACAATTTACTATCGATTACGATTTTTTCAAACTGAGCAACCCCCATGCTTTGTTTGCATCGCGCTTGGGAGGTTCTGAAATTCGTTCGATTTGCCTCGTTTAGCCAATAAATCAATCTTTTCCTCTTTATCGTAATCAATCGATTTATGCTTCGTTTTCTGCAGTAGAGGAAGAAATTATCTCTGAATGACCATTTACAAGTACCACAACCATTATTGAACGCTACACAGCAGTAACTTGAAGGCAACGAAAACGACAGTATAGCCGGTAGTCACATCAGTATTCGAAGAACATTCACAAGAGGTCTTTGCTGGATTCATGGTTATGAGCTGAGCCTATATGGGTTTAACACGTGCACAAAGAAATCAGTTCGTTACCGAAGTAAATTAACAAGATTAGACGAGAATGCTGCTTTAAACATAAACAGCTTTTATAGTTACACTAGTTCAAAGGGAATATGTTCACAAGTTTATGAGTAAAGAAACCTAGTGGCTTTCTTGGGTGACTAGGTGCGGCTCGCACACAAAGCTACATCCACACCAAAGTGCGTATCCGAAGCCTTAGGGGGTTTTATGAGAACGAAATGAATGTGCAATTATCTGTTGTCAGCTTCTCAGACTAAAGACTTATGCTGCATCATAATGTCCAAAGGGTAGCGTTTTACTGCAATACTAACGAGCCGGGCATTAACTCTGATAACATTATTTGAGAACTTGCACATTACTGTTGGGATCTTTTACTACCTCAATAATGACATTGACTCGACATGTTGAATTCCACTAAATGTACATTCAACACCGATACTGATTTAAGTACTACTGTGGTAAGAGATCCCATCGTTAATCCGCAAGCTCTCAACTATCTAATTACTTGTATGAAATCTGAAAAAAAAATGGGCATGGTCTACCAAGAGGAAATTCAAAGAGTGTCTCAGTTCACGTGAAGCCATTGTCCTGCCATGCTGGTCACTTTTTTGTTGTTGTAGTTGTTGTTGTTGTTGTTCTTCTTCTTCTTCTTCTTCTTGCTGCTGCTGCTGTTGTTAGTGTTGTTGTTGTTGTTGTTGTGGTTGTTGTTGGACCATCTTAGTATGCATCCTGTGAGTCTCGAACCTGATTGAGCTTATGTTAGGACTCAACGAAATGTTCCAGAGAAAAACATGGACAAGTGATTACAAAGCTGGGCTTGGGATCTACAAACTGTAGATTCGATTTTCGCCATCGTCATATTGTACATGCATTTGGAAGACAATTTCATTCAGATTGATCTCGGTCCACCCCAATGTAATATTTGCCTCTGTCTTCAGACAGTGAAGGATTTGTTGAAAATCAAGCCTGAAATATTTCAGAGTCACTGTTTGCTCTTGCAGGCGTTTAGAAAGCTCCTGAATGAGCTGGCCTGTTGGGGTAAAAATAATAATAACATTGTGAAACCCATGTAAAGTCGCTTGAATGAGCATTTGCTTGGATATGAAACTTGAACAAAAGTTTAAAAAAAAGAAAAAATCATGATTATTTTCTGAAAACATTTTCTTTCTGTTCTGCTTTTTCCAGGGTGACAGCGGTGCTCCCGTATATTGCCTAGCCCCAGAAAACGGCGAATATATCTTGGTTGGAGTTACTGCATTCCATCAAACCTGTAACCAGGGCAATGAGATGAAGGTCTTGCCTTACCCAATGTAACGCCCAACGGAGTTCTTTGCTCAAGCTGCACGGAATTCCAACAAACCCACAGTATCTCACAGTTAGATTAGTCGGGGGCAATGTCCTGCTTCATTTATCTCCTTTTTACATCTCATCTAGCTTAGATATAGCATCATGTAAGGAACACTGTAATGAAACTATACTGCAAAGAAAACAAATGGAGACAGAAAGTTTGAGAAATTGGAGTTGGGGAACTGCTTTTTAATATGTTTTGCGTGACAAAGTCTGCTTTGTTTATACCACCTTTTTCTATCCGAGTACAGTAACGGCAGCTTAAAGCATTTTTTTTTTTTACTTTGGAAAAGTGAAACTTATTTTTCTGCCATGAAAAGATCAATAAACTCGCATTAAGCTTGTTCGTTTTTTTCTCTACACTATATTGTACATTGTTCATCTGGAGGGAGGTCAGGTGAGAGATGTGATGACAGTGAGAAAAAATACAATGAAAGCGATGTGTATATCGACATATAAACGGAAATGGAAGTGGACAAAGGATATGGAACTATGAGTGTCTTCGCAGGAAAGATCAGAAAGAACTGCGGCCAGGTGGTAACCTTTTCATACAATAGAACGACACTTGGTTTGATGCTGAGAGAGAGGAAAGTCGAACAACAATGGGCATGCTGCATCTGCTACGGAAAAAAAAAAGTTGATTTCTTCCTTGAAGAATTAACAAAGTAATCATAATGTAGGTCGGGTGTGTGGCTAATTTGTTGCTTAAAAGAAAAAAAAAAAACGAAAACAAAAGCGTGTCGCTACGTACTATTTCGGGACTAATTATTCTTCCTTTTTTAAAATCATATACAAAATTTGTCTATTTGCTGAATGCATATCCTTTCAAAGAATCTAAAACAATTGAAAATGCACTATTAGATCCTATGAAGTACTTATCATATTAGAGATCAATGAAAATAATAATCTTTGCAGAATTTCGCAGACAGTTAAGACAAAGGAAGGCACAAATGTCGCTAAACTTTGTGAAAAGGTTAAACAATGCCACACTTAGTGAAACGTCTCTGAGTTCTTGCAGCAGGTAAGAATGAGGCTTGTAGCAGCGATAACTTAACTCTGCAAAGACGTATAATAGAGAGCTAGGGTTGATCACTCAGCTACTTCTCAAAACGCCTGCGTATTGCTGTCAATGAATAAATCAATGTCCTTTGATACTGAAAACAAGGACTGCCACAAGCAAGGCTTTCTAAACAATAATGATGCTATGCGACATTTAAACATTTCGATTTATACACACCATCTCACCTCACACACCCACTCCATTAAATATAATTCTTCATCGAACTTCTAGAACGTGTCGGTGACCAACTTCAACCGTCTTGACATGTCCAGAGAGTTCGTAACGGACCGAGGTCAGATAATTTCAGAGAACGAGGTATAAATATACTATCAGGACACTCCAGTCATTATTATTAAGGTAAAATCAAGGTTAAGTTTAATAAACAAGCCTCTCTACTTACAAGAATGCAGAAAGGGCATGAAAAAAAACCCCAACACTTACCCAAAATCTGGGTCAGTGCCGTCACGGCGAGACCAGTACATGCAAACGTTACACGACTTGAGTCGTTTAACATTTTCATTCAATGATAAAGAAACTGGCATAACATTATTCTGGCCAGAGGCATAGTTGTTTGGGATGGCTGGCGGTTCACCTCACGCAGTGGATGGAGCATTCTGAGACAAACGATATTAAAGAACAGTTATACCACTTAGAACGCATCTAATATGTTTCACAAATACTCAATACGATCCACAGTTACTTACCGTTTGCCCAATGTTCATGTGCATCATGGGCGTATCGTCCATGACATCTATAAGCCTGAGATTATCAACATGTTATCCAGTTTTGTTTAACACAATTTAATTAATCTCCAGTGTTTTCTAAAGCATTCAAACATCAAACCCCTCCTCCCCCCACCTCCCCCCCTCCCGAAAAAAATGCTCGATTATTAAAGAAAAAATTATTCGCTACGTTCCTGTTGTGCAGGGAAATGATTTTACTCTATATTTTTGAAAAAAAAAATTAAAAAGTTCTCTATTGGCTAACCCGTTTCACCTTTATATCCATATGTGCCCCGATCCCCACGCTAAAAATCGCCTCAAAGACCACTTGCTTCTTGTGTCCATTATCATGTGATTAAGGACTGCTCTGTTCCTTGTGATTAACTTTCTTAGTGCGAGGCACCTCGGATCCAGTTTCCCGCTGGCTGCGTGACCGTTGTTACGGACAAAGACCGTTGCACGCGTTGTCTGCCGATCGATCAACTGACACTGGGCTGCAAAATTCGACCGCCGCGCTCAGCGCTCGATAAGGAGATGCTTAGTTGAGTATTCTATTGCGCGTTCAAGAGTAGCAAACGGACGGTAGAATTAATTCTGTCTTAGCATCACAAGGGTTTAAATCCTGAGGCATTAATGTTACGTGTCTCCAGAAACATCATCACTGCACTCCAGACACATCCACGGGTTCTATGATCCCCATGCCATAAGCCGCCTCAAAGACCACGTGTTAACGGTGCCGATGGTCATCTGATTGAGAACTTCTCCGTTCCTTTCAGTAAGCTTGCGGCATCATCCACTTCCTTTCACTACTCTAATCTCCTTCATGCACCTCGCTGGATAGTTGCTGTCTCAGTTATTGTATGCGTAATCCTTATGTTAGTCAACGCACTGCTGTAATCATGGGGAACTCCCCAACACATTAGTAGTGTTCACTGTGGTTAACACTGTTAACATAACACACCAGCTAACGTGGATTATGCATATGTATGGTTGGTTGCTGTAAAGTCAAAGTTCTTTTGTTGTTGTTGTTGTTGTTGTTGTTGTTGTTGTTTCTTTTCAGAATTTAGCTAACAGACGTGGTATTCTGATGAAAGTGCTCTCCTAAGCATGACAAAAAGAAAAAAAAACAACGTGTACACTGTAGTCATTATTTGACGACCACCTGCAATAACCTTAACATTTATCTTATTCGCGAGCCAGGACAAATGTATAACTGATTTCATAAATCTGATATCAAACAAACACTCAATGCAGATCATTTTTATCATATAAACTCTAACTAATAAAAAATGAACTTTTAATCTTGAAAAGGACCCTGAAGTAGCCGTCATCCTGTTTGAGACACATCACTCACGTCTGAATTGAATGAATCACACAGTTACGTGACACAAAATAGATCCAGACAGCTGGCAATCATCAATGAAACTTTAGACCACAGAAACACTGTGACATTTCAAGTACTTTTAATTCAAATATTTAACTGAACTGAAACTGAAACGTGAAGAGAAAGATGACAAGCGATAAGATAGACAGATGATACAATATATCATATTATATTTAAAACAAAAATCTAGACAGAGGGAAACCCCACAGCAGTGACAAAAGTTACAAAAGAAACGAAATCACATAGTCATACGCCTAGATATTCCAAGGCCTCCAATTAAAATATTCGTAAGCAGGTCAAAAGTCACATTTTTATGTATCATGTGACATACAAAAAAATTGCTGCACACTTTTCTGTCATCGGAAATAGCCCCTGTTTAAATGATAAACTGTGAAATGCGACCATCAGATGGCGTATATAAACATTCGTAAAGATTATTCAAAGGTATTGTGGCTAAGCATGGGGATTAAGCTCTTTCTTTTTTTATCTACAAAATATACGATTTGTGTTGTCTAAGTGCTCTGCCGAAGACCCAAGCCTACATCTAGATAGAAACTTGAAAACTAGATGGAATAGTTTAGTTTGTTTCCTTCCTACCTACCTACCTACCTACCTACCTATCTACCTACCTACCTACCTACCTACTTACCTACCTAACTACCTACCTACTTACCTACCTACCCACTTACCTACCTACCTACCTACCTACCTACTTACCTACTTGCCTATATGTCTGTCTGTCTATCCACACGGAGAAACGGAGAGGGGAGACAGAGAACTAAGCATCCTGCGAATAGCACCCGCCTGTTTAATGCGACATTTAGTTTCAAGAACCATTGGTGGTCGCTACACACAGATTCCACTGAATATAGCTTTCATGTATTCATCCACGAAAAGAAAAAAAAATCTCCACTGCGCATTTTTTATTTTCTTTAATCTGCCTTGCATAACGCCTTACTGACCTAACGCCCGAGAAATTCTAGGGGCTGTGGTTTCATCGGTTTAAATGGAAAGAAACACAAGAATCAGTAACGTTGCTATACTTTGCCAGCCTATTTAAGAAATACATGTACTGAAGTCTTCATAGGACATGAAAATATGGAATTCCTGAGATATATATTTTCAATGCTTTGGTTTCAAGGACTGATAAATTACTCCTGTCAATGAAAGGTTCGGTGACATATTTCCTGGACCGCTGCATGTTACCTCTTCAACCCTTTCTTACAGGTCCCCGCGTTTGATGGCATCAATTTCGCATACTTGGGACCAAGCAGAACAAAGTTTGTTTGTGCTTCCTGGAGTCGTGTGTACATTCTGTATGAGAGGGTAGGCAGGATATGGAGCATACAGCAGGGAAGATATTATAATGATACAATAAGATATAAAAAAAGCAGATGTTCCAACAGCCAACATTCGAAGAAGAAATGGAAAAGTGGATAGAGTTTTAGGAAACTTGGGGAAAGTGGAAGTGGGTGAAGATGGGGTAAAACAAGAACAAGAACAAAAAAAGACAACAACAACAACAACAACAAGAGCAACAACAACAAGAGCAACAACAACAAGAGCAACAACAACAAGAGCAACAAGAACAACAACAAGAGCAACAACAACAACAACAACAACAACAACGACAACAACGACAACAACAACAAGAGCAACAACAACAACAACAAGAGCAACAACAACAACAAGAGCAACAACAACAACAACAGCAAGAGCAACAACAATAACAACAACAACACCATAAACAATATACTAACATTTTAAAAGACACGGACAACACTCATATTCACAGCATTCAAGATTATTGTACGAAAAATTATGAAGTGAGGGATGAACTTTCATTTGTGTGGCTGCATGGGAAAACCCACTGGATCTCGCAATGGCTAATTTTGAGCTAAGGCCTTAAAAAGTCCAATTTAGACGTCCAGGACCAAATTGAGATCGCTGCAGAATCAGACAGTTCGTTCATTTATCTTTAATTTCTTGTAAATTTTATCAATGAAAACGATGTTTAAATGTTGTTTTTTAGTGTTTTAATGAAGCACCCTCTGCTGAAAGCCGTGGTTAAAAAGATTTTAATCTCTGATTTTTCTCAAAATCCACAATGGCAGCTGTAAACTTACAAATTTGTCCACAACTTTGGAACTAATAAATATATTGGCCTCAAATAAAGTGCAAAATGTTCAGAAATAAATGAATATTAATATGCTATCAATAACTCAATTTTCATATCTGGAAATATGTGAAGGTTTTTCTGATGCACCCACACAATTTCAGTATCAAATTAAACGGATAAGTATCGCGTCACATCAGCACAACTGACCTAATTTTTCTTTATTCCAGTCACTGCAGCTTTAGAATGTTTACCAAGTTTATGTACCTGAAACCCAGACCACAGTTGTGGTACGCGGGTGAACAACAGAGTATATTAATATATTATATTATTTTTGGCAACGGGACAACAAACCAAATGGATAATAATAATAAAGAGCTACCTACAGAGGTCAAATACATACCAAATAAATAACTATCGTTATCTGTTCTCCCTTGTCAAACCTTCAGTATCACGATAATATGTATAATTGGTACATAAATTCACAATAACTTGGCAAATAGGAGTCCACAGACAGACAGGCAGAGAGACGGACAGACGAACGGATAGATAGTAAGACAGACAGACAGACAGACAGACATACAGACAAAATTTAGAGACAGACAGAAGTCGACTCAGAGAGAGACAGACTGACAAGGTGACAGAGTGATACAGGGCTTGTCCTTAGGTGCTGAAACTCCTGAATTCGATTCAGCCAGTGGCAGGGTTTTCCTGGGGTATTTTTCGCGATGTCTGAAGTGCATCCACTTGCCGTCGACTTGAAGGGATCCAAGCCTCATCTCTGATCTAGCCATTACCATGCTGGAAATGGACGTCATAATCTAACTCAACCCACACCAGACTAAATCCATACTTCTTATTACTATTGGGTATGGCATTTTGTACACCTACACACGGACGCTATACAACAGAGCATATTGGAGAGTGGTTGATAGCAGCATTAATGTTATGTTTTGTATCTTAGTTCTCCAAGGTCCGGATATCGAAACAAGTGCATGAGGAACATACGTCTTTACCATGCATTGTGTTTCTCCAGTACAGCTGTGTTGTAAAATTGTGTGTGTTGACCTTTGGCCTAATAAAAGTTGTGAACTTTGGACTTCAACTTTTTTTTTTCGATTGGAGATACGGCACAGCAAACACGTACAGAGTCTGTGAGAGGCAAACGATTAAAAGTTAGATTAGCTTTTTACTGGTTGCCTCGTGACAAACTTTTATTTATAATAAAATCGTTTTGTAAAACCTCTGCACCATGCATAAAGTTCTCAAAAGTATGTAATAGGGACGTTTTGTTTATCAGACTAAGCTCACCTTCCTCCCCCTTAAATCTCGTATAAGAGAAAGAAGACTCTTCTATGTGCCTTTCCACCCGGTTACACTTGGCGACGTCGGCAGGATGTCTCATTAGGGCCGTCATTCTCGTCTCATTACGAGAGTAGAGTAGAGTTTTAAAACATACGGTAACTCAGTGTGGTAGAATGTCAAGTTATTGTAGATTCTTTTTAGCACGTTCGTCGAATCTAAGTTGGTCATCACTAAAATTGTTAATTTGTTATACTTTTTTTCATTCTGCTAGAGAGAAGGTATGTACCGAAAGATAATTGGCAACTAAAATCGTGAGGTCATGAGAAACTGCACTGTTTACTTCTGTTTGGATGATTATGATATAGCTTTCATGTCCTTACAAGTCTGGTGTCACAGCAAAAATATCAAGTTTTTGTTCACTGCATCCATGCCAGTAATCCAATGAATCATACACCGTTTTATCTACAGAATGTGGAGGAGATCTCTATTCAAGTGCTACTATATCAAAGTACAGATTCGTTTTCACACCATATCAGAGAGTCGGAGGAGAACTATTGTCCTGCATTTATTGCGATGACCTCTATTTGTGTTAGTTTTACTGTTAGTTTTACTCCAGTTTCTCTCGCAAATAAGAGGTAACTTAGGCAAAGGTATAAAGACTACTAATACCGTGCGATTCCAAATGTTGTTGGGATGCAGCCGTGCGTGGGTGGGTGGGGAAAGATTGGGCTTACCACAACGCAAGTTGACCCAGAGAGCTGGGAGCTTCAGAATTGACCGGAGTGTAGAGGATGTGACGTCAAAGTTATTTAACAAGAATACGGAAGGGCTTTGACATACGAGTGGCGTGACAGCCTGGTCGGAAGGCGACAAAACCGCTCAGAATCCATTCGTCAGTGGTAGTCTGGCAGTAGATGTGAACACCGGTATCATTCTGGGGACGAATTTGAAGTAGTTGTCTTCAGTTTTGTCGTTATACCACACCCAACACAACCATCTACGTTTTAGCAAATTTTTCATCCATACCATACTCATCATAGGGTCCATTAACTACACCTGCAATCTTTACCACCTATCAACAACATTAATGCCACTATCCCACTCTACCTGCAAAAGTAATTTAGGTGTTTGTTCAAACACACAGCACTCACACACAAATGTTCCCACATACTGTAGACATTTAGGGGAAGCAATGTGGCAGAGTGGTTTGTGAGTCGTATTCTGATATTGAAGACTGTCAAGTCTAAGGTTTGTATAGTGGTGTTTACTTTATTATATATTTGTCCCAATCATTGGCATACATACCACTTTTGATTCTTGCCACATCTTCTTCCGACACAAGATGGCTGATGAAGATCTCCACTAACAAATTTGAAATCGTAGATAGTATCTGCCATTTTGCCGAGCTCTCTTTTCGGCCTTTGCAAAAAAGTGTCGCATTTCTAACAAACATCTAGTGGGTGCAATTCAATTCAATTCAATTCAATTCAGTTTTCGAACCCAGGTTACAAATGGGTAGTCAGATGATACTGCATGTCGATTACATAGCTATATAATCTTTCCCATCCCCTCTACTTCGCATCAACCAAAAAGCGTAGCAGACTGCAGTAAACTGAAAGGTAGATTTCCACTGTTCAAAGATTGGGATTTCTCCCTCTCTGTTTGTGTGTGTACATATGCGTTTGGGGAGAAGAGGAAGAGGGGGAGGGGAAATGGGGGACGTAGTAACGAATTCATCTGCTCAAATCCTTGATCTGTAAATCCGAGAGTGAGATGTTTCATTGGAGTCTACTGGGTAAGATCCTGGATTCGCTTCGCTAACTATGCATAAAATTGTACTTTGATACATAGATTACATACCACTCAATTTGGCTGGCTGTTGAAAAATATACCTCACGCCTTTTGGTGTAGTTGTTGTTGTCGATGTTGTTGTTGTTGCTGTTGCTGCAGCTGTTGTTGCTGCTTTTGTTGTTGTTGTCGCTGCAACTGCTCCTAGTGTTATTGCTGCTACTGTTATTGTTGTTGTTGTTATTGTTGCTGTTGCGAGTTAAAGGGGGTGCTGCAGTATGTTATGCTCTGCAAGTGTGATCAACGCCAACAATAATTTTCGTTGACAAGGGTTCATTTGCCAGATAAGCAAGGGTACATAAATGAACTTTCCAGTCATAGTCTGGAGCGATATGACTGATGTTTCGGGCAGCAATTTCAGTTTTGTCTCTTTCGCGTTTTAGACATAGGACGCAAATACTTGGCGCTGGGTAATCAGAATGGACATCAACCTTAACTTACGTTGTCTTAATTTGACACAGCAAAGTGGTAGTGATCTGGTAAGCCCATTTGAGTCACTCTGATAAGATAAGATAAGAATGACTTTATTATCCTTAGAAAGGAAAATTGCCTTGGCTGTGGTACATGAGAGTAAATAATAAATAATCAAATAGTCTAGACACAGTAGTACACAACTCCTTACAATACAATACTCAGACTAACTCACATTCATGCATACTGCCATACGATTCATAAATCAGGTTACAAACTAATCACAACAATAATCACTCGTTCACTTCACATGTTAGTCTCACGTGTAAGAAAAGGGTGTACAAGGTAAGATTCCATGGTAAGATTCGAACTAAGTACTGTACTTCTAAATAAGAAACATCTTTTTAGGGTCACACTGTTAGCACTTTCATAAAGATTCCAATTTTCTTCTGTAACCATAACAAAATAATTTGCATTTTGATGCGCAGTCCTTTGCTGTGCATAAAATGTAAAGAGAGCTGCACCAGAATTGCATACCAAACAGTTTCAATATTTACCATTCGAAATAAAAAAAGAAAAAATGTGTTAAAATTAATCCCCCTCCCCATCCTTTTTCTAAAAACTGTATTTTGAGATGCTGTGTTTTTTAAAAAATCACAGCTTACATCGGACAAAAAGCACAGTATATAGCACTGCAAGGCGCAATTTAGCATGCAAAAATTTTCTGAAGTAGGAGATGCCAGCAAACACCGTAGACCTGCAGGTTACATACATGCATTAATTTTGAGGTCACTCGAGTTGGACTTAAAAGGAAGAGTGATCTATTTATCACATCTTTTATTTTTCTCCCTCTCAGGGGCCCTGTGAACTTAGCTGTAGCCAGTTCTAATGCATTTGTCACTTCCCTGGCCAGTTTAGGTTTAAATAAAGCAGCAGTATTTTGGATCAGGGGTTTGAAAAGATAGGGGCTGCCAATGAGCTAACCCCCTGTTCTCTTGAAATAGCGTGAGGCCTCAAGTGGCTCTCTGAAGAAAGGAGAGGGCCAAGAGGACAGGAGACAGGTGGCCTCACACATCCCTCCCACTGGGGAATGTGTAGATCTGCAACTTATTGTGAAGATTATTATATCAGATATTCTGCACCCGGACGTAATGAGGTAAAGCTGTATTTACCTCTGAGAAGTAGAGATTAACGGACCCCTTCACAATAGAGTGCTTTCACAACTGACCTTATTATGATTTTCTACTTTATCGCTGCACACTTTCCCTTTAAAACGATTTTGGCTGTGAGAAAGTCTACATTAAGCACTCATGCTTTACTGATCTCTCCGTATGATGTGTCGGTTTCACCTGATCTTTTGAACCACTCGTCGTCTTGATGAAGGTGATGCCCAAATCGATGATCTAAGTTCATTGATTTTCTGCATGTGAAGAAGGACGATAGTCCAAAAAGTATGTATTAAATTTGTTAAAGTGTTATAATTTTCTTTCCTTACTTATTTATATCCAATGCGGATGGATGTTTTGCAAATGATGATGATGTTGGTCATGATCATGCTTTCAAAGGACTTGAGTAGAGAATATACGAGTGAGTGTGTGTGTGTGTGTGTGTGTGTGTGTGTGTGTGTGTGTGTGTGTGTGTGTGTTGTGTGTGTACGTGTGTGTATACGTATGTAAATACGTATGTAAATGTGTGCGTGGTGAGAGAGAGAGAGAGAGAGAGAGAAAGAGAAGAGAGTCCGCATGCACGTATGGCTGTTTGTCAGTTTTCATATCTCTATGAAGTGTTTGATTATGAGATTGAAGTGTGCAAGCGTGATACAAAATACTCAGGCCCCTAATTAGCAGAAGCTAATACCTGGATACTTAGCTTTCAACCACTCGGTATCAATAGCATCGATTCTAATGCGACAATTTTTGCCCCGCGACAATTTGTGTCTTAACAGCAACGCGTTTATTATGACTTTAAACTTCGTAGCGTTAGATCCTGGACTCGCTTCGCTAACCAAGCATAAAACTGTATAATGTATTGCACAAATCTATCTCAACTGCACACTGTCGGACAAGTTAGCAAGCATGCACAAAACACACAGGTACATAATGTATACCGCCACGATCATAGACTCATTGCCTATTTCAGTAAGAAAGACAATTTTCAAACTGGCTATTTTTATATTTACTACACCCCAATACATCCATCAAATGTCACGGACAAAGTAAGTCACCGAGTCACTGGTTTAAGAAAATGAAAAACATGATAGGGGCATTATTGTCTTGCGTTGTCTAAATACAGTATTTCCCTCCTCTGAAAATGCCATTCACATGAGATAGATGAGCTGCCGAATAAAATGACGAATCACTAGGAACGTCTATGGTAGATAATGCATCATTTCAGTGATTGAGAGGGATAGAACCGCTGTCGTAGGAGTGAGAGAGAGAGAGAGAGAGAGAGAGAGAGAGAGAGAGAGAGAGAGAGAGAGAGAGANGAGAGAGAGAGAGAGAGAGACAGACAGACAGACAGACAGACAGACAGACAGACAGAAAAAGAGAGAGACAGACAGACAGGCAGAGACAGACAGACAGAAAACGAGGGAGAGAGCGAGAAAAAAAGAGAACGAAAGAGAAAGACAGAAAGAGAGAGAAAAAGAGAGAACGAGAGAGAGAAAGAGAGGAATAATATGTTCCACAGCAGAGAAAAGTTTTTCTGGTCTATGTCCAATATTTATAGACGGATTGTTTCTAAAATCTGCACGCATCTCTGTTGTGGTTAGAGCTAAACATTGAATGCATTTTGAATTTGCGTTTGTGTGTGATTTAGTAGAGCCAGCATCAAGCTTTTTTTTTTTTTTGATTATGTAAACCAGTTTCATGCTATTGACAGCAAAGGTAAAAGACCAGCCTCGCCATATTCAGTTCTTGCTGTTGGTTGTGCTTTTTATTACTTCAGATAGTCAATGATGGATGTGATGATATTTATTTTGTGCGTGCATTTTGCTTCCTGAATAAACTGTAGGTAAAAATTCAAGTTAAGTTTCGTATATTGTAACGAAATTTTAATGTGGATGCTCAGTCGGTCAGTCAGAAATAAAACATGAAACGTGTCTTTTTTTGCTCACTGCGTGCATTTTTGTCTGCATATCCTGACCAAGAATGCGTAAAATAGCGTTGTTTCTGAAGTTAGAAAACTACTGTCGATGTTGCTACATGATATGCTTCTAATACGTTCGAATGACAAGCTAGAAATGAAGGCTGCAAAAATGTTGCCCTGAAAGACACAAGCGACAAAATCATCAACTAAAAGAAACTCAACAAAAGAACAGAAACACAGGTTTGATGACATTAAGAATAAATGAGTAACAATATCACGTACAAAGACTACAACGATAGCAACAACAACATCAGTAGCAACAACAACAACATCATTAGCATGAGCAAGGACAACAAACAAAAGCCTTACCAAAGATAAAGGCATTAAAATGACATGAGTAAAAATATTAATGACAATAATAACAATAATAAGAAAATAGGCGTTTCTTGGCGACAGCAACAAAAAGAATAGAAGCCGTGGAAGTAATGACCGAATACAGATGCAGATGAGAAAAGAACAACAACAACAGCAACAACAACAGCAACAGCAACAACAACAACAACAACAACAGCAACAGCAACAGCAGCAACAACAACAACAACAACAACAATAACATCAACAACAACAACAACAGCGATAGTGGCAACAAAAATGTCAAAAGCAGCCATCATGACTTTATTGATATGAAATAACACTCATTGAAGAGCAATAGGTAATTTTATAAACAATATTCATTACAACTTTTTTATTGTTCCGTACCGTGGCTCATTGTCCAATAGAACTCCGTGCCTAGAGAATAACCACACAATAACTATCCATCCATCCATCCATC
>JAWQUT010000229.1:1232532-1242561 GCA_033807755.1 Ellobium chinense
AAATAAATAAATAAATAAATAAATAATTAAATAAATAAATAAATAAATAAATGAACATCTGCATCTATGTAGACATACAATACAAACCATTACTTTCGTGGTATAATAATATGTATTATAGTAATAATAGTGGGCACTACGGAGATGCACATTATTCTTATGGTTGCTCATCATTGCCCCCCTTTTTTTTTTGGTGCTTTTTCTCATCCACCATACACTCGCTCTCACTTTTCTTACTTCAGGTTATTTTCCTTAAAGAAAGACACGCATATCAAAAATAATTTTCCTTTTTCAAACATTTTTTTTTTCTCTGAAAATTATACCGTGCGCGTATGTAATATGACGGAATTAGGAGAGCTAGAGTTATCGGGTTTGGCCCTGGCGTCCAGAATTATTCCCCTTCCCCGATCAACAGCAGCTTGTGGCAAAATATTGACGTTACTTAATGATTTAAGTTCCAGCAGCTACAGAGACCACTATGTGACAATGTATTATTCAGTCGTTACGGAAGGGTCAGACTGGTCATTCTGTCGAATTAGGTTTTAGAATTAAAGGAATAACGCTTGCCGGGTGAAGGCTTATTAAGTGAGGGGTGTTCGGCTCGTTTTCGTGAGAGCGATCTCTTTGCTTTATCACCTACGTGAATATAATACGTGATTGAACTATTGTCTCTGGATATTTAGGGTGAATTAATCTTAGTACGCGACTGACTGCGGCTCTCCGAACGCACAACCTTGTCCTTGACACTTTCTCTCTCTATTGTCAATATACGGTTCCCTTACAGCAGAATTTTCCCTCCCCTCACCGTTCAGTTTCCAGCTCTACGGTCTCCAGTTCTGCTGCGCCGATCTCACTAACGTTGTCAACTTCACTGTCACTAAGAATATTAGTATGCTGAGACCTTTCACACTGATCGGACCCAGTACACACTACCGTATCTGCACTAAGTTCTTGTCTTTGGCCCCTCCCCTCTCTGCTGTCAGTAACCTATTTCTGAATGACCGGATTCTCCTTCCCCTTCCCGTGATCACTGACCACCAGTCCTTATGAGCCAAGCCTGTACTGTGAAATTCCCTTCCTCCTTTCGGATTTTATTTACACTGTTTACCATACTGACACCTTGTCACGCTTCTTAGGCGTATCCGTGTTGGGTTGTGGGAGGNAGGGGAGGAGGTGAGGGGAGGTGATCGTTCTGTGTCGTCCTTCTCGGCGTAAAACAGACAGGTAGTGAATTTTGACTGGATAGTCACCGATTTCACAACACAAGTTGCTTAGAAGGTTTAACAATAAAGAAACTCCTATTTGAGAATCCTCTGCAACCTTACAAATATCTAAAACAGTAAAGCTTTTTACCATCCGAAGATGTCAGCAGATCCTTTGACTTTATGAACACAGGTTGAAGATATCAGAATGCTAGTGATCAGCGCCTATAAATGGCAGCGGCACTGTATGCTCCCCAGGGAGTCGAGAAAGTCCTAGAGTGATCTGGCCTGCTGGGGTAATAATAGTGTGAAGTCACATGAGCGGGCAATAGCCGGGATATGAGACTTATAAACCGCATTATTATTATTATTTATTTAATAGAGGCTAACACTGTCATGTCGAGAACTAGTGGTCTACACACTGAGTACTATGATAAAATGTAAACAAACTACTTCACTTCACAAGCTGATACCTCAATAAATGTCGACAACTAGACGAGCGTACCTTTTAGAAACCCGATCCAAGGTTACTGCAAACCATTATTACCAGAAACAACTGCATAGTCGCTCAGTGTTCAAATACACCGGGAAAATAATAACAGCTACTTGAAATGGTAGCCATCCCCAACGAAAGCCGAATTGGAAGTGTCAACATGATAAGAGATTATGTAACGGTGTCGAGTGAAACACTAGGGACACGATCTAATATAGGGAATCTATTTATAGTGATCAGAAAAACCAGAAAAAGTTACCAAAGGGTACTATTACAGCAATAGTATTACTAGCTGGTGTAGTCATCGACAAAGGACATCAATTATTTGATACTATAAATGATCTAGTAATTCTTGTTGAATAGTATATAAATATTATTGTATCTACAAACAATATCTACACTATGCCCACACTTAGTCTTTTTATGCGTTAGATTAACTGCATTGACCAATACTCAAACTGCGAGGCGGCAACATTATTTTCCTCTCATGTCATACCCAATGTTATCATCACCAAGCTAGAGAATATTGTTGTGTCGGTTTTGTTCCTCAGTTTCATTTAAATATTATATTCAGTTATGTTGTTTTGTCCACCTATTTGCCATGCATTATCAGTGCTTGTCTACCCAGTTCTTACCATGTAATCTGTTTCTAATAATGAATTGCAGCTGAATTGAAACAATCTGGAATCCATGTACTGACTAGGAAAGTTTGATACAGTATGCATGTGAATAATATACACTCATGTCCTTATCATCGACATATTCCAGTCTACAGGTTTGTATATTATGTAACATGTGGCAAGGCATTATTGGCACGGGGGAGGAATGTGAGCTCAGTCTGATAATTTTTCAGATGTTACATTATTCAGGAACGTGTGTCATCAGGGAATTTACCAAATTACTGTGAATGATCAATTTTGAGAAGATAAGTCGAAAAAAAACTATACTAGAAATTTCCTGTCCCTGCCGGGAATCGAACTAGGGTCTCTCAGCTTGCAAGTCTGAAAGTGTTACCACTACACTACAGGGACGCTAACTTCACAGCAATTTAATTCTTATATACCTCATGCCTGAATATGTTCCCTAATTTCCACGTGCGAGCCTAGTGCTCACCCATGACCCTAACACACACTTCCCGACTGCTCACAGTCATATAGATGAGGGGACCCAGGGTAATTTGTGTTATCAGATGTCGCCGTTGAGTCGGAATCACTTGCACCCCACGTGACGGCTCACTATTCCTTGATTTGTAAACACATTCATTGGCCTTTGTATCTTCTGAATCAAAATGGTGGAGTCATCGACAAAGGACTACCGCCTTGAATGGCATTCTGTCATGTTTCAATGCACATCATTTCATCAGGGTTTCACTGTTGCTAAAAAAAAAAGAAGAACTGAGAACTTGTATTTTTAGGTTGGTACTTCTTACGGCAGAGATACGCATTTGCGTATGGTAGTATTTTTTGTCCACCTGATGTTACGATTATGTTGCACGTAACACCTGAGAAATGTCTCATCTGATCCTTATTTCTGTTTGCCCGCCGCCCTTCAGCTTGTCAGCCTTCCAACCCCAACCAACTAAAATAACCAACCAGCCGACCAACCGCCCGACCAATTAACCAACCAACCAACCAGCCAACTCACTCACCCATGCAAAACAAGCAAATAACATAATCATAAATACAATGATTCATATTGACACTAAAGTCCCTCTAGTGACGAAATCCTAAGTGCACTGCGATATCATACTATTAATTTTGTTCTTTACTTCGAAACAGATTCAGCCTTTTCTCTGTGATTCCTGTAAAGTGATAACTATTAGAACTTACTCGCATCATTACCTTTGAAATATCCAAACGCCTGTCGCATGGCCTTCTCTTGTAGTTGTTGCATCTTCGTGTAATGATCCTTCAGAGATCCCAGCATCTGGTCCAATCCCGGACACTGTTTTCTTCGATCATACCGACTGCGGTTGAGAATCGTCATTTTTGCCTGGTAGTTGAAGTTAGCCCTCCCATTTCTGCTTACGGCTTCGGCATTGCTTCTTGTTGGCCTAATCTCTTGATCTTTGAAACTTGCTGTCTTTAACTCGACATTAATCTTCTCCTCCTCATCCCTTGAGATTAATTTTTGTCGTTTCTTTTCAAGTTGTTTTTCAATCGTTCTGTCTTTGTCAATATTTTCTCTTTCATTCTTGAGATACTCGTCTAACGTGTGGAGTTGTATCTCCAGGCTGAAATTTGGAAAACCTCTGAAAATATTGCCGTCATCAGCCTCCTTTAGCTCACTGCGTAGACGTTGTGCATTTCTCTCGAACCGCATCAGAACTGCTTCGTTTTCAGTTAGTTCCAGATCTGTTCGATCGAGACAGTTAAGATCACTGATGATAAGATAAATATCTCGCATAATTCCGTCCATTGAGGTTGCTGATTCCGCATCTACGCATCTGTCTACTATTTGTTTCGCCTGTTTAAAGATCTCGTTGGTAAACCTTGCTGTTCCATCCATTTCCCATCGAACGAACCGCAAGAGTTCAGTCATTTTATCATTAGGATTGTATGAATTATTTCTTATCAAACTTGGTGCTTCGCTTCGTCTACAGTTTAACGTATATATGAATCGGCACCGAGTAAATAAGTCTCTAACATTAGTGTCTTTAAGATGAACCCAGTCATTCTCCGGAGCACCTTCTCCCATGACGATGGCACCACAGTAGTTTTGAACAAACTCCTCTCCAAAATGTTCTTTCAGCATCTCCATAAACCGGTGACCATCAGTGTTCCACCAAATGCCATCTTCAAACCAAACAGTCTGAAGCAAAGCGTCAAAACCTTCGGGGCACACTAACACAGCGAAGGATAAAATAGTGTCGTATAGTTCTCTGGCATAGATTCTATCGGGTATCAGAATTTCCACAATCTTAAAAACACAATCTTCGATTTCTGTCCACGCCACGTGTACAACGTCGTCAAAAGATGGCGTGACAATCCAGTTCCGGTATTCAAGCCAGTCCTGAAAGTCACCACACATCTCTGAGTCATCGGACGCATATCGGATGAACCAGACGACTATTTCTTCTCTAGGTCGGTTTGTAGAAGAAATGATTTGTTTCTGAAAGATTAAAGAAAGTATGATGTTAATATTTTACTTAATGAACCCAAAGCTTGCTGCACAACCTTTCACAGTGGCTAACACAAATCTTCAAAGACACTGACGCGAGGGTTACAGCGAAGTCTGAAACCCATTTCTTTTTTTCTGATCTCACAAAGAGGATACAAATAAATCAACAAGGATTGCCTGTCGGGAAGTCATAATCATTATGTAGAAGAGATCGGGAAAGTAAATCTAGGATGGGACGATTTTTTTTTTTTTAAAGGGGGAGTGGTAAGGAATAATTTAAATATATAGACCTTAACAGCCAGAATTACTCCGGAGTGTAGTTAGATCATTTTTACTCCGCTCCAAGATTATCAGGGAATATAACGGGTCTTTTACACCAATTGACTCCTTATGTAATGCAATGTAATAATTTATATAGCGCATAAATTCCTTACAAAGTGCTCTAAGGCGCTGCATAAGTACCTACTAAAATTTGCACAGAATGCATACAATTAATACTAAAATTACAAGAGAGTCAGTATACTTCATCGGCTTATGCACACACACACACACACACACACACACACACACACACACACACACACACACACACACACACACACACACACACACACACACACAAAGACACACACACACACACACATACACAAACAAACACATAAACAAACACTCTAAATCGCATACCCATTTATATGACTGCGTCGCTATGCATGAAATTCCCCAAACAATTTGGTTACCAAAAATCAAATTCTGCTTTAAACAGTTCGGTCTTAAGTTGTTTCTGAATATTCATATTCATGCCTATATCAAAGACAAGGCATTAAAATATAATCTCCATGGACCGCTGACAGGAGTGCGTCCTTTAAACGACGCGAAAAATACACAAAAAGAAACCCTCAGCTAACGGGATTCAAACCCCGAACCGTGCGCACCAAGAGACAAGTACTTTATTTCTTGGCATCCGCAAGCAAGCATTCCCATCACTGATTTCTTGGGATGAAAGCAAAATAGATGTAATGTTGATATTGGAACCAAACCCTAAACTCACCATCCCGGCGGTCAAATTTTCAAATCTACATTCACTTTATTTAGGACCCTCTTGAAGAGATTACAAAATGTTTTTATGTCCATTTGGCACAATTCTTGGACTCCGTGGGTTAGTGCAAAGACAGGCTTAAGGAAAAGCAAGCATCCCAAGAGTCCTTATCCTTGATTAATACTTTCGTGGTAGTTTCACTTCCTTAACGTCTCTCCTTACCCCAATTCTGTTTTTACCCCTAACTCAAGTGCACTTTGAAGAGTTCCGTGGTATGATGGACTTTACCAGGGATTCAGGTGGATTAACACAGCACTGGAAACAAACTATTGATGGCATCGCAGAAGATGCCACATGTTTGAGATATGACTACGTTCTTGGGTAGTATAATGTACACGCGGAGGTGGGAAAAAAATAGATAGGAAGAGCAGCAATCATTCAATATTTAGCCTTTTATAGAGTTATTGTCCCAAGCCCTCATGACCCCACGTCTCTCAACGACTCAAGGTATCCCGGTATATGGAACACTGAGTCACTGTGTGTCAATGGCTGTCTCAGTTTCCTTACTCCGGTCAGGAAGAGCAGCCCTCCTATGTCTGTAACACATTAGCAACCCCGCCCATTCTTCGAATGGGTTTATCATATCTGAGCAGAATCATCGTTCGGGCTGAGTGAGGTTGAACTCTTGACATGTATAGTTATTTTCTAATTCCGAGGGAAACGAAATAATTTTCGCTACGAATATTGGCCCCTTTCATTAATTAAACGAAATGGTTGATAAAGCTGTTCAAAAGACAAAGGCACAACATTTTTAACTAATTTACTCATTTGTCACCCTTCAGCGAGATGTCCCATATTCATTTAAAATGCACGCAGGAGGGTGGCATTGGAGCAGTTGTACATGAGATGGATTCGACTGAACCTTTTTTTGAGTGGTGGGGGAAGAGGGGGAAGGGGTTCCGATGCCCTGCACCTCCCCCGTCCCCCCTCTCCCCATTCACATTGCGTCATGTTTGAAGATCAGACAATTTGCAGGAAATGACCGTCTACAAAGGCATCATGATTTTACCGGAAAGGCAAAAAACGCTTGCTTCGTGCTTCAATTTTCTAAGTAATCAATGACACAGAAATTTATAGAGAGAATCCCAGGCAAAAAACTAGAGGGTACTTAGTTCTATATATAAGTACCAAGAGTGGCTTTGATTTACTTTTGCTATACGGCCCTTTTTTTCCCTTAACAGGGCAGAAATGTAATGAAAAGCAGGAATAAACAACTAAAACTTACCTCCTCTCTGTTGCAGTGTCCACACATTGCCGGTGACTCTTCTAGCCTCCCAGCTGGAGAGTTGGCTTCCAGATCACCGTCCGTCCTCCAACTTGCAGCAGTTCCAGCGTTATCACCACGACAAGAGCTGTGTAGAGAAGCTGTATCTTCATGAACACAAGGAATGGCCATTCTGAGAACGACCACAAACCTTCGTTGGCAATAAAAATCACGAACAAGACTATCGTCAAGATAACAACTGCCAACATGATTGTTCAAAGAATTATTACAAGTATTGCATCCTAGCTTTATGTCATTGCTTGTCCGACGGTCCTATTGATACATCTGTGCTGTACAGGTGTAAAGGCTTGTTTAACAGTTTACTTCTGGTGGAATTCAGCTTGCCTGCAGTTATCCATCTGAAAAAAAAAACAACAACCAAAAACCAAGGGTCTGTAACAACTTCACGGAAGACAGGCAGGGCAAACAATGGATACCTGTTTTGATAATGCACTACAATTTAGACATTTATGCTGCTGTATCTGAATCGCTAGCCCTTCCAGTATGGACAATTAATGGGAAATAAAACGAAGGCTTTTCACGAAGTGAAGATACAGTGTATCTCATTGGCTCTTGGTCTGGACGTAACGGTAATGTATTGTTTTGCTCTTATCGGTCATCTGCGCAACAGAGAGGAATAAAGATATGTAGGTGGTTAACAAAAAATGCACATTGCCTGTAGCTTGAGAAATTTCTCTTGCTGCCAGTTAAAATTGAGGCTAATGTCGTGTTTTTGGCTAAATCATGTTATTGGTATTCCAAGAACGCTTAGTATGTATAATATTTTCATCAGGTGAATATAAAAGATTTAGCGTTATTTTGATCCGAGATAACACAGTTGTTTGAAATGGCAGCCAACTCATTCCCTGCTAGGGAGAAACAAAACCTGAGCTAATCGCGATTGAAGAACAATTATATACCATTTATTGAATATGCTTCACAAAGGAACAACAACAAAAAAAAACACCTCAAGTTTATGGGCAAATTCTGATCATTTGTCCATAAAGTCAGCTCGTTTAAATGGAGAACTGTGTTACTGTCGATTTCCATAACAACTAAATATTTAATACTGGATAGCCATATCCATTTTCACAGCCTAATATCTCAGTTCCTAGTTAAGCGAGGGTCCACAAACGCCTCATTTGAATTGGCTGCAAAACAGTTAGCTTGGAACGATCACATTGAAAAGCTGATGCGAAAAGTCTAAACTACTTTCAAGTAACATTTCAACATCTTCTAGCTGCATTTTTATAAGGGGCTGTCAAAAGACACAACAAGGGCCATTAACTTTACGTGTTGGCAACGTTTGTGACTGGCTTATGGAAGTATACCCTGTTTACTACATATCGGTCGGTCGCCTAACACTTATCTATAGGTTGGGTTGGTTAAAGAATTAAGTACGGCTTATTTCACGGTCATGTCTTACATAAATTTGATATGTTACGCTTTACACGTCCATTTTATCTCTCTACATGTTCCCCGTGTGCGTATATCTTCAAATCTGAACAAAAGTGTCTCTTATTTTAAGAATGGTCAAGGGAATAACACCACGCAACAGTAAAAACATCAAGTTTTAAGTAACAGAGAAGCATACTCCTGAGGATTTCCAACGACGCTGAAAAAAAAAATAAAAAGGAATTTAAAGCAAGGCAGTCTTTCGAATTATTGCCACTTGAAAACAGCGGAACATAAAACACTGCTGCATCACACTGGCAAATTTCAAAATGCAAAGCAGTTTTGTTTTCTCTCGCATAAGAAAAAAACAAAGGTCAATGAACACGTCTCCCCCCCCCCNCCCCCACACTCCTTACACAGCGTATCCACACTAAATCTGTATGTAAAAATAGAAAAAAAGCATCACGTAACAATTCAATAACGGAGACAGATATAATCTCTTACTCCACACTACTTTTTTATTCCCGTAGGATTGTCACCCCTTAACCTTACATGAATACGCTCCGGAGAGCTTGTCAGTTGGAAGCTTCAAGAATACCTCGTGGGCTCGTAGCCTGTGCAAGCCTGCGCTTAGCCACTAAAGTGTACACACACCACATCATATTTTTTTCTCCCTCTCAGGGGCCCAGTGACCTAAGCTGTGGCCCGTTCTAATGAATTTGTCACTTCCCTGGCCAGTTTAGGTTAAATTAAAGCAGCACTATTTCTGGTCAGAGGTTTCAAAAGATAGGGGCTGCCAATGAGCTAACCCTTTGTTCTCGTGAAATAGCCTGAGGTCACAAGAGGCTTTTCACGGGCGAGGGTTAAACGAGGAGACACAGCAGAAAACTTACTTGTTATGGGCTATTAAAAGTAATGTAGTATTTTAGATCAGATGCGT
The DNA here is from genome assembly GCA_033807755.1 of Ellobium chinense. Lineage (NCBI taxonomy): Eukaryota > Metazoa > Mollusca > Gastropoda > Ellobiida > Ellobiidae > Ellobium > Ellobium chinense. Next base: position 1,242,043 of record JAWQUT010000229.1, read on the forward strand.
ATCTCCATTACTGGTGAGTGGGAACAGCCAACGAAAATTAGAGCTAGAGTGACGGCAATGGACAGTACATAGTAAAATATAGTGAAAAGATTTGGGTGTGTAACCTGAAAAAGCCCGAGTCGTCCATTTTCTGTTTGTTCTTGAATATATAAGTATTGTAGCGGGTGCTCTGAACAACATTGCTAAACTGAAAATTGTACAAAGGGCCGAAATGCTCAGATTTTCACACACGATACTTTTAAAATTCCGATCGACAATCTAGGGTTAGGTCCCTTTTTGTTCTTATCTCTAAAAAAAAAAAAAGAGTATTTGCGCAGGCAGGTTGGTAGTGCAGCTTGGGAGTATTCTCATAGCATGAAGACTCTCAATTCTGGGATCTGTGGGTTCTGTTCTCAGGTCAGGTTTAAGTAACTGTCTTGGGTAGTGACACTTTACTCCTACTTTCCCGCTCGATATCACATGTGGCTTTCGAGCTACGTGGAACCAAGGCGCTGCGATGCCGCAACTAGCCTTTTTTAG
>JAWQUT010000229.1:1250176-1263073 GCA_033807755.1 Ellobium chinense
TAGTCTAAACATAGTAGTACATAACTCATTACAATACAATACTCAGACTATTTCACATTCATGCATACTGCCATACGATTCACAAATCAGGTTACAAACTAATCACAACAATAATCACTCGTTCACTTCACATGTTAGTCTCATACCCCCTCCTCCCTCCCCCACCACTTCTGGCCATTCTCACTGTGAGTTTTTTTACAGTGCAGTGTGCTTCATTTTTTTTTTTTAAGATTTACTGTGTTACTGTGTTACTAAAGGTAAACTCACCCGTGAGCGTATTGTTTTACTGATGTCGCTGACCTCTTCCAACCCTACCTAAATTAAACAGACAAGCAAACAAACAAACAAACAAACAAACAAACAAACAGCAGTAATTTTTGCTTACTAATCGCAACACATAACAAAATGCTATATTTCTACATAATGGTCACTAGATAATGCCAGCTTCCTTTAATCTGTGTTCTTGAAGAGTTAGGCTTAAGCGGAGTCAACAGTCCCATTCCCAGAACAGATATCTGTTCTCTCCGGTACAATAATACATATAGTTTCGCGTCCATGCACCTCAAACAACCAACATTCTTACAAGCAATCGATCAGCTTTCACCTATAGTTCAACAAGCACCATCTGTTTCTTTAACCATTATAGATTTATTACCAGCTTTCCTCGCTGGACTAATTCTCAAGATATCGACCATCCGACAAATACCATCTGTCACTATAAACCATGAAACAGTTATTATCCGTTGATTGTTCCTTGCTGCATCAATTCTCAATAAACCATTCATCCAACAAACACCATTTGTCTAAGACCATTAAACATTTCTCACCAGCTGAATTTTCCCTTGGGTCCTAAAGCATGAAACCCCCACCAGAAACGCCCCCGGCTTCGGCTTTGTATTTGAAATTGATAAGTTGTGATATCAAGTCCAGTATTGTTTAACACGGGTCCACTATGCTGGCTACAGACACCATTGTCCGCACACTGATTCTCCTTGCCATGGCTATCGTCCCATCGGCAGGTATGACAATAACAATAACATTGTTAGCTCAGATATACGTACATAATATAAATATGGCCCTAGATATATATTTTCAGGTACCACATCATTACCATTCTGTTAGGAGTTAGGGTCAGAAGTGTTATTTGTTTTCGTCATATCAGTAGTGCTTGAAGCCAATCATAAGCTGGTAAAAGCATTTAAGTGAACATCTATTGCACAGTTTTTTTTTTCTTCTTTTACGTGCAAAATGAAAACCTCGTAAGTCACTGACACTTTTAAAGAATGTTCTGTTCATTAACAGAGCATTTAGCGCGAAAACCGAGACAGTTACGAGATTTGCACTTTTTCGACCATAGTTGATGGATAGTTGAAAGATATTGGTGATGATGTACATTGGCAGGACAATGGTAGTGATGATGAAAGAAGGAGGTGGTGCTGAAAGTCTGTTGCCTGACAGTGATGGTGATGGCTAGTCGGTTAAAGGAGAGTAGCACAGGTGGTCAGTTGAAAGACAGTGGTGCATGTGGTCAGTTTAAAGGACAACACGGTGATTGGCAAATGGTCAGTTGAAAGGACTGATGATGGTCAGTTGAAAGGACTGATTGATGGTCAGTTGAAAGGACTGATGATGGTTAGTTGAATGGACGGTGGTGATAGTCAGTTGAAAGAACGGTGATAGTCATGTTCAGTTTAATGATCGTAGAGTTGATGGTAAATTGAAGGACATTGGCAATGGTGGTGGTGATGGACAGGTAAAGGCCAGTGGAGGTGATGATTAGTTGAGAACAGTGGTGGTACTTGTTTGTTCAAGGACAACGATAGTGATGGTCAATTGAGGGCCAGTGAAGGTGTTGGTCAGTGGAAAGACTGTAGAGTGATTGTCGTTTGGAGTACAGTGATGGTGATGGTAATTGAACGACAGTGGTAGAAGTGATGGTCAGTAAAAGATCAGCTGAAGAGTAGTGGAGATAATGGTCAGTTTAAGGATGGTAGAGCTAAGGTCAGTTAAAGAGATTGGCAATGATAGTTTATTGAAGGACAGTGTAGGTGATGGTATGTTGAAGGATGATGGGGATGATGGTCACTTGAAGGACATTGGTCATACTGGGTAAAGGGGCTGAAATCAGGACATTGGTAACTACAATAATTGTGATGGTGCACCAGTGAAGAATAATAGACTTACTGAATAAGACAGTGATACTTTACCAGCTTTCATTTTATACATTGTTTAGTGAATGGAAAAGAATAGCAGAAATTACGAGAAAAATTATACCGACGGTTTGCCTATGAGGATAATTTAGTGCTGTAGATGAAGAGTTTGTTCTCTCAAAACAGACAAAATGAAAGATTCAGGAGGAAGTCAATGTAACAAACTGAATAAATTTAATGAAAGCAGGCAGAGCTATAACTCTTATATAGACAAGGAGATATAAATTGGAGTATGAAAAACGCCTGTAGAAGTTGCAGGGCCAGACTGTAAAAGCTTCTTTGAGCCATTTAATAAAATTTTCTCCACAACCACAGGAATGTTCCTAGAAGACCAAGGCTAGTCTGCAGGTCTGGTGCATCACTGTGCTCAAATTATATACTGTTTACAGTGGAAGTCCTTCATTTAGATTTTTCACAATTTTAAATTTGATGAAAAAGGCTTTAAAAATGTGGCCTTCTTTTGCAGATCACAGGCCCGCACAATACCTGAAGCCATTGGGAAACACTGTCTGCAACGGTTATTTTTTAACAACCTAGTCAAAGCACCCGCAAATTTGCGGCGTTATCGTGCGATGCAAACGACCCAACTACATCTACAACATTAACACCGTTCCTCTCTTTGTAATTATTGTGCTCGCACTCATTGTTTGTAAACATATTGGTTAAGCTGGAAAACAAACAAACAAACAATCAAAAAAAAAACCGCTAAAAATTAACGATTTTTCTCAACGCCAGCCTCTCTAAAAACCCACCAGTTTGGCTGCAGACACCACAACAGTAGTGATGTCATGAGCATAAACGTCCATGTAAAAAAATAGGAAAGGTCATTTGTATATGGGAGAAACGATTTTGTACATATTTCGGAGACAATCAAGAACATCGCTGACCACCAATTTTAAAGATATAGGACCAGTTATGGTCTGTTTGTTACTTACACATGATGAAATCAGTGGAGAAATTAACCCCCACGATGTGCATGGGAGGAAGCGTTTCTTGGCTGTTGGTACAGCTAAGTCTAGGACTTGTCATCTTTCTATCGGAAAGCACCAGTATTTGCACCGGTGGTTCACACGGCCAAAGTCATGTTCATTCACAACTTCAGACCATAAGGAAGGTGTATGCAAATTTTTGGACAGGTTGGTGCAAAATAGTCGAGATATGGTTCCTACAATATTTCACGAGTTTTTTTTATAATATAAGATTCAAGACTGAATTTCATCACTTTTGCGGTGTAGTTTCATGTTAAACGAGTTTACACAATCTGTCCAAAGAAACATATTTTATACCTTGCTACCATCGATTCTGATAGTTCAGTTTTTTTTAAGAATCACTTAGGCACCTGCAACTTGTAGAGGTTAGGCTAAGACATAGCTTGGCATGAGGTCGAAGATACCAGGAAACTTTAAATGTTTAGATATAATGAACACTGATTTTTGAAAGAAAAGTGTAGCCTATATAAGAGACTTCTGGACACTGTCCAGTCTAATAGGCAATAGGGTAGTAAACTGATAAAGCCGTAATAAACCAAGAAAAGGCGTTCTTATTACCAGTTATTCCAAACCTGATCTATCTATCTATCTATCTATCTATCTATCTATCTATCTATCTATCTATCTATCTATCTATCTATCTATCTATCTATCTATCTATCTACCTACCTACCTACCTATCTATCTATCTATCTATCTATCTATCTATCTGTCTATCTATCTATCTATCTATCTATCTATCTATCTATCTATCTATCTATCTATCTATAGTATTTTAACTTCAATGAAGACTATGATTTTCCTGTTTCATGCATTCTCAGGAACAATCCACTCAATTGAAGCAAAACCTGTCAAAATCATCGTGGGCGTCACCAAAACTCTGGACGTGAACTGCTCTCTAACAGCTGATGGTGCCGACATCGCCGCTTTGATCTCCTTGACTCTGTCACGTGCCAATGGCTCGAGCCAGAGTTTCATAGATTTGGCTATAATTTCAAGTGTTGCACCTGATACGGTCAACGTCATCACGAATGAGAGCATAATTACTGCAGGAGTCCTAGATGGACGCGGAGAATCCTACCTGCACCTCAGATGGGACAACCCTACTGCCCTCCAAGATGGTGTATACCAGTGTGCTGCTCTTGGGCTCGATAAAATTGGTATTGCACGTTTACTTAAGCAAGTGACCGTGGTTATTATGACACAAACTACCACCCAAGATTATGTGACTATAATATCACAGCAAAAAAATGCTTTGAAACAATGTGATGAACGCATGCACCTTCTTGATAAATACACGTCCCAATACAAAGCAGACCATCTTGATTTACCCTTTCTGAGTTATAAAGGCAGTAAGTATTACCTTGCTAAAATCGGTTTCACTGACATTGATCTCTCACTGAAGCTTTGCAAAGAGGCTGGGGGTCAGCTGGTAGAAATAAATGACGCCGGAGAATACCAGGCTATTAAAGCATTCCTCAACAAGAATCATCCTAAGGTTGATTATGTCATCATTGCCGGCAGTGACCGAGTCACCTATGATGTTTGGGTACTCCCGTCTACTAATAAATCCTTGCCCTTTGAGGCGTGGATTCCTGATCGTCCTTTCCGTGGTATTGAAAACGCGGCTGCATGCATTTGGTTGACGAGAGGAAATCAGTGGCAGATGGTCGATTGGGATTGTACATTCGGTCCAGCTTATCATACCATCCGTTATATGTGTGAGATTCCATCTCTCTGGACCAAGGTTGGGTCTGCGTAGACTTTATAGGACGTCTTTCTGGAAATACCTTACAATTTCACATCAATTTGTTTATATTATTTTCCGTGGGAGTCAGGTGACATCTTTAGCATTATTGTATTTGTCTTACAATTTTAATAATGTACAAAGTATACCGAGTTTCGTTCTCTAAACCCGAATATACTTTTACTTGCGATTCTCTTTTCGTCATTGTGTAGAGCACCATAAAATACGTGAACATGGATGCCACTTAGACTATGAATGATAGACAGACTACAATGTTTAGGTAACAGCCTGTGGGTTATTTATTGTATTATCTAGAGTCCTAGACTGTTATGGAACGTAAAGGTTGCATAGTAAATTTCTTCCGGTATTTTGTCTTGCGTTGTCTTTTTTTTTTTTGACATTGTTGTTCCTTTTTTTAGAAATAGATTTGCACAAAAAAAGGGGAATAAAAGTGTAGTATGTTTTTAGTGAAATGAAATCAGAAATGCTGTATCATTGTTTCAATTCGTCGCAGGGCGCTAATTTCTTAATGACTGTCCCAAACTGTTCATGTTTATGTTATTGCTTAAACGACAATTCCTCTTCATGCCATTGTCATGATTGTCATGATTTTGCAAAGTATGTTTTTTGTGTGTATGCGTGTGTGTGTGTGTGTGTGTGTGTGTTTGTGTGCGCAGGGGGGAGGGGGGTATGGTTAATGGATCTTTATTATACATCTCCTTTATTATTATTTTATTTTATTTTATTATTATCTTTTTTTTTGTATGCCGCACTATAGCCTGATTAATGTTTTGCTTTCGTACGTTACCGCTAAGTAGATAGTATGCAGACATGATCTCCTGGTATCCATTTTAGATCGCTACCGCAGTTCGTTAAATAACAGTCGTACATCCATTTGACATACTCTTTAGAGTATCTTAATGTGTTCTTCACTTTGGAAGAATCCTTGAAAGATATCTAAGAACTGGCTCCCCTCCCTGTTATTAACCCTGTCCCAAGCGTATTAATTACAAGTCCCAGAATACGTGCTGGCATTTCGAGCAGCTGATTGAACAGACGTCAGCTTTCAATCGGTTCATTCCAGTGAGTGAAATCCCCCAGAAACCAAAACTGGCTCCACCGTCGTCACTATGCCACAGTATCATTCGGTTCAGTCTTACTACTTATATATATATAACCTCCTTTACAGCTTTAACCTACATGGTTCTATCATAAAAGAATACACCATAATATTTTGATTGATCAGTTCTCTCATACCTTTAGTAAATCCCATCACACCAGAGGTTTCCAATGGATAATAAGTGAAATAGCGAATTGACCTTATCGGCCCACATAATATCTATAGAAGACAACATGTAATATGACTCGGCATCTTTAACTCTGAAAATTGCAAACTTTGGACATGCCAGTGTGTATACAATTATTACATCTGGTCAGACGACTTGGTCTGTAACCAACAGCTGCTACTTTAAACACGAGAGAGAGAGAGAGAGAGAGAGAGAGAGAGAGAGAGAGAGAGAGAGATATTTATGCCCATTGCCTAACGTAGTTTCTGTGTAAAAGGTTACAGAAGCCTAATCAGATTTCCCTCTTTGAGCCAATAAATTGTTTTCTCTACTGTCACCTCCAAGAAATTCAACAATCTCTAAGTATTCTGTAATTGTTTGCAGAATTCAATGAGCTTATCAAAAATGATGTTTAAGTTTAGGTCTTTCATTTCGTTTTCGAGCTACAAACCGATACCACGAAAGGTGTAAATAGGGTGGGAAAGGGTGTTAATTAGATATTAAAACAATTGTCCACCGTTATGGTGTTCTAAGGTAGAACTTGAACGTTTATATTTCGTGCACCTCTATGCAGTTTCTAACCCTTTCAGAATTGTTCTTAATATTTCTATATGTGTTAAAGATAGGGTTATTATCTTATTTATGCTGATTTGGTGGGGTCACCGCTGAACAGTAGATGAAAAACTATTGCTGATGTAGATGTGTAATATTTCTGTGAATTGAATTTGAAGACCCCATAGGAAACTGAGCAACAGGACATCCCCGTGTAGTAATTAGCGGTTAATTTCCAGTAAGATTTTGGACGCCGTGGCACCTGATAACTATCTCTCTTGGACTTTATCGCAAATCCCTTACGAAATTAGGTCTGAAGAGTCTAAGCGAAGACGAATTTGATAGCTTCAACGCTGGACAGTGTGTAGCCAAAGGAGCATAACTCTAGACGAGTAAAATTTCAAGCATCTTATCTCCCTTGATTGATTTCCAAGCATCTTATCTCCCTTGATTGATTTCCGAAGTACTTCTATTAAATCAAATAATGATGTCCAGTTCTAGATCATCCCTTATTATTCAGTTGATTGCTCTTTGGATGCACTTCTGTATAATTAAACTTGTTAAAGTACTCTCGATAACGGTATCTAAGCGATCGATTTACGCCTTGCGTTATATATTTTTAATGACTCATGACTATGAGGTCAGGTTGACACTCTTGATGTGATTCAGATGACCCTATCATAACAGTTTACATTCTCTCTACTGCAACGATAGCCCATGCACCTAGACTGAGTTCAAGGATAAGAAGGCTTTATCGTATCAGCAACAGCTTGAGTATGTAGGCTAGCTAAAGCCAGCATAGCATGGACTTTTGCCACTTTCACTCCTATCGACCAAGTCGAGAGTAAGCTATTGTGTTATATCATATAAGAGAGAGAGAGAGAGAGAGAGAGAGAGAGAGAGAGAGAGAGAGAGAGAGAGATGTGATCATTCCTCTGGTACGGTGATGCGATGATAATGGCGCCTTCTGACTTAACATAAATGTCAGAAAGACAAAAAAAGGTCTAATGCGGCGAAATATTATAGTCAATCATTTCCTTCTCACTAAAATATCGGTGTACGGTATGTTAGGTGGCGTGGTAACATTTCAAGTTTTCAGTGATGTCAGACTGACATAGTGGTTTCCTTACATGGAGCCGGTTAATGACTATTCCCACACATGACTCTATAAAGATACTCGTCTAGCATTCCTAACAAAATGGGAGGCTTGATAAAATCGTCTTTTAAAATGTGTTCTTGTTCTTCTTATTGTCATTTTAGTCGTCATCGTCGTTGATGCTTTTTTTTGCTTTTTTTTTTTTTTTGCTTACGCTACAATTTTAAGAAACCCACCGGAGGTTTTAAAGAAGAATTCCGACATCTTAACAGGGAGCATTGTGGTCATTAGTGCTAATAGTAGTACATAGCAAATATCTTAAGTATTAAAAAAAAATTGTTAGTACTTCGTCTGTAAATTTCAATAATAGTTGCAAAAAAAAAAAAAAATCAAAATATTCTGACTGTAAGAACAGAGATCACATTGGATGGGTCCAAAAAAAAAAAAATGTAATTAATCAATAAATTATTGATAATTAATTAAACATGATGTCTTTGCAGTGCGAACCTAGAAGTAGATTTACTAGTGATTGTGAGAGTGTGAGTGATAGGTGTAAAAAAAAAAAAAAAATTCTCCATATAGTTGAATGCTGCTGGCTTGATCGTGTGCTCGTTGTTTTTAAAACAAACAGGTCAGTAACCCGCTACTCTTAGTTGAGGCATTTATCCTTGTCCCTAGTCCCTGTCTTGGTTTTAACGCTCGTATTCGCTAACTTGTTGTTATCCCTGATATCCCTCTTGTTTGTATGTCATTATCTTTTTATCTGTCCTGTTTCATATCATCTTGTTGTCTTCATGTCTTTTTTTTTCTTTTTTAAACGCCAACAGCTTTTCAACATTTTACCGAGGAGTTGCCCGTCACGTGGAATGGGGTCTTCTTCAATCTAACATTAAAGGAAAATGTCGACAATGAATAATTACTGCTGTACGTACAATTACAATATTAAATAATGCGAGAGTGTCTATCTAGTGTGTGTGTGTGTGTGTGTGTGTGTGTGTGTGTGTGTGTGTGTGCGTGTGTGTGTGTGTAACATCATAATCTGTGTCTATCTACATACGGATATTATTATGTCAATTATTGTGTCATTATCATATCTTGTAACGACTTCGCGATATCAAGGTCCTGATGGTTTACAGTGGCCATATGACTGAAATAGAAATGACTAAAAAATGTGATTATCATTTTACTCATTTTATGGTGTCACCCTTAGTATGATTTTTGTTTTCCAAACTGCAGAATCAGTTTGATAACAAAAATATATTACAGCCGAAAAGGTAGTCTGTACCAGTCAAAGCTCTTTTTGAAAACAGACTATTCAGACTGAATGAACAATAAATAGATTAGAGCGAGTGAAAATCAGTGCAGCTTAACTGAAATTGAACTAATGAAACCTTCAAGTAAATGTCAGAAGATTTAAAAGGACAAAATTAAATAATACAACATGTAACATACCTAATACAGAATAAACCCTTAGTCCTATTCTTACCTTTCATCATCCTCCCTCTCTCCTCATCTTTCATATTATTCTCTCTCTCTATCTCCTCACCTTTCATTCTCGTCTCTCTCTCTTTCTCTCTCTCTCTCTCTCTCTCTATTCACCTTTTATTACTTTTAACCTCCTCTCTCCTCACCTTTTATTATCCTTTCTTTCTCCTCACCTTTGAATCCTCGTTTCTCTCCTCACCTTTCATCCTCGTGTCTCTCTCTCTTTCTCCTAATCTGTCATCCTCGTCTCTCTCTCTCTTTCTCCTAATCTGTCATCCTCGTGTCTCTCTCTCTTTCTCCTAATCTGTCATCCTCGTCTCTCTCTCTCTCTCTCTCTCTCTCCTAATCTGTCATCCTCGTGTCTCTCTCTCACTTTCCTCACCTTTCATATTACTCTCTCTCTCTCTCTCCACACCTTTCATCCTCCTCTCTCTCTCTTCTCACCTTTCATCCTCTTTTCTCTCTTCTCTTCACCGTTCATCCTTCTCTCTCTCCTCACCTTCCATTCTTCTTTCTCTCTCCTTCCAACCGGTTAACCCAATCCAAAAGTTCTGTAATGACAACGTGATTGTATTGTTAAGTTATATGTTTTCGGCATGTATTAAATGGCCACAGCACTCATCTGTTTAAATTATATAAAATCTTCCCTTGTTTGGGCATCCTGGATATCAGGACGCAAAGAATATGTTAAAACACCTGTGAGCCAGTAAAAGGTATTGAAGTTGACATTCTCAAGTGCAATTTTAGCCGTATAGTTATAAAACAGAATGTGCTACCTTAGGGCGATGTTTAGCATGCAGTCAAAATCGGGCTAATACAAAATCGGGGACCGGTTCATGTTAGGGAGATGTATCAAACTTTTAAAGGAATTTGTGAACATTTTGGGGCGATGATCTACCGTTACCCTCCCCACATAAAAAATAATTGATAATGATGTAATTGCGTTTCGTATGCGGTAGACAGACAGACAGACAGACAGACAGATCGACCGGAAGAAGTTGAACAGACAGCTATACAGATAGAAAGATAGAAATTCACGCAGAAAGCGATAGAGAAAAAGAGAAACAAATAGAGAAACCGTCGGACAGAGAGTGAGAGAGGGAGACGTTTTAGGACAAACAGGCAGATATAGAGACAGACAGGGAGTCAGACCGACAATCAAAAAGACAGACAGAGCAACAAAGAAACAGAGAGGCACATACCAACGTCAATTATACTAACACAACTAAGACATTGCATCGTGGATTTGCATAATATTATTTGGGAGACAAGCCACACCGGGGGGATAGGGGAGGGTGACGGTAAGAGTAGGGACGCAAAATTTCCCCGGATACAAAACCTGACCTCACACCGACATTATTTGGGTTAGAACACCGCACTCCTGCATCTCGCACTGCTTGCACTGCACACTATCGCACCGCAGCGCATCTCTTGAAAAAGAAGGTGGTCATGTAGGAAGGCGAATCTAATAAGCTGCAGTTCAAGAGCACTTCTAACTGCCAGCTCATCGCAAAAAATAAAAAAGGCATATATACAATACACTTTCTATTGCATATGCCATTTTGCCAAAAGACTGCAGCGTGGAGCCCCAAAAGCTTCAGTGGAATGAATGATATATCCACAGTATTTGTTTCTCTCAATGTATAAGACCGTGACAACTGTACAAGTTGTACATCAAATATTCTGGATCAATATATCGGACAAACACATAAACATTTCCAGGAAACATGTTAGTCAGCCACATATTTTGCGCATTATTCATTAACATCTCCCTTTCCCTCACCCCCATCACAATTACCACTTCTTTCCCACTCCCTCCTCCACCTCACCTTTTTCATACAATCTTAACATAATCTAGTATAATACATACTTTCGTTTTGTTCTATACCACTAGGATGTCTTTTTTTATTTAACATACTAACGTTCCACTTCATCGTATTTACAACGCTGGAGGGATGATAACGTCCTTTTTGTTGGTGTTTAGAGAAACAGGGCCAAGTGCGGCAAATACAAGTTACATATAGTATAATTATAGTAAGCCTTTTTTATATAGTATATAGTAAGCCTCCTTTCCGAGAAGAAACAGTGGCGTCGCGTGGACATTACTATATGAAGTTTACACAATAACAATACGTTTACTGAGTTCAGACAACTAGACTATCTGTTGTAAATGAGTAAAATAATAATAATTCAAAAATGCCTTAGTTGTATCTCATGACCATCGGTTAGGCTTTCGAGTCTAAAGGCAAAGTACGGCCTAGGCTAAATCTTGCCAGACCTATATAAAATAATGAAACTCATCCAATTATTTGTTAAAAAAAAGAAGGATCATCATGACTTTAACTTGTAACATCACACCGGGCAATCACACGTTCTTGGAATCACACAATAAACTTAATATCAGAAAAGATGCATCACTGTTCGCCTTTGATTGTGCACGGGAAAAGGGTTATTGCACAACTGAAAGTATCCTCCTGACACAGGTTGAGCCTGGTCGTGGACCTAATCAGGAAAATCCACAAATCTCATCCTAGACATACATATCCTTTTGATTAGTTGCAATACATTATGTCATCGTTTATGTATCAGGCATCGATTACATGTCCCCACATGTTTTAATAAATTAATATATTTGACGTTAGACATTGCTCCTTGTAGACGTATTAAAAGAGAATGTTGATTCTTTAACAGGGTAATGGTAGGTCCTGTATCTTCTTCTGACTAAGTTACTGAATGTTATCTTGGGCAAGTTGGCCGTTTTTGGAGAACAGGCCTTACATCTTTAGAGTCAGTTCTCCAGCTAACTTCCCCAAACCCTGGATCTACACACAACTAGCTAATTATCCTTTTTTTCTGTATTCAGCGAATATCTGGTTCCAGGGTCTATCTACACCCACGTATGAATCGAAAATTTTATTAAACTAATATTTACTTCGTTTCATTTTGGATTGTTTCGTTACTGCATTGTTTGCAAGTGCGTGTTTCTTAAACATCGGTAACGAAAGTAGATAGTTTCACTCGCTCAATAGCTTCTTCGGTAGCCTGCGGACCACTTCAGGCTAGCGTTCAGGTAGCGTTTAAAGGTACTAATTTTTGAATTTATGGAGGGCAAAATGTCGACCTCCTTCATGACGTACACTTTGCACCATTTTCCACAAATGCACTGGATGCTTTACATCGACCTCAGAATGTGCTAGAACGCTCCAAATGTTTCAACAAGAACAATATCTGTCTGAATTCATGGACCTAAGGTTATGTTCCTTCTGATCATGCATTTCTTTTCTTTTTTTTTGCTTCCTTGACAACAGTATCTTATTTGTTTCCGTAGAGCGGAAGCCCTGTGTCGCCATGTTGTCCAAACTTACGGAAATCACATGACCGTTTAGTTCTTATTCTGAAGTGGTCTATAGAGGAAATAGTATGCCGGCACCATTGACACAGTGCATTCGTTGTTCTGTCATTTGATTTTTCCGATGGCTTAAGTTTTGTGATAGTTGTTCTCTCATTGGATTAAAGAGTGGGGGGGGGGGGG
>JAWQUT010000230.1:15764-29765 GCA_033807755.1 Ellobium chinense
GGAGTGGAACATCCCAAGCCAGCCGAAAATCACGATGTTGAATTCTCTCCCCGCTCGCATGCACGAGTTGTCTGGTGCATGGCTGCGCGTGAGCCTTCAGTGAGTTGCGTGTGTTTATCTTTACCCTGTCTTAAATCCCTCATCGACCAACCGAAAAACGGAGGAATAAAAAAACAAAACAAAACCACCAACAAAAATCCTCGTGTTTTGACTCGCAACCAGCCACATTTTTCAGTGCTTGCCAGGATTTCGTTTGTTATAATAGTCTAGTACCATTCTTACTGTGTCGGCCAAAATTACCAAGGCAATTAGAAAACCGTAAGCCTAGTTTAGTGATCTTTTCAACCTTACAGGTAGGTAATTTATGTGTGGACGCATACTTTGCAGTGACAGGTCTGGCTTTCTAGTACCCTTATTTTTTTGTTCTTTGGCTTGAACAGCTAAACCTATCTGGAAATCACTAATAGCTACTGTTACTTGTTTACATAGAAACCTTGTTACACCTTTGAAATAGGAGAGCTAGTTGAAAGTGCTAGACTAGTTACCAAGTTGTCAGCGAGCTAATGTGATGCCTAATTTCGTCTGTTTGTTGAAAAGAAATTATTTCTCGTTCAGTGGAGTTTGTTTTGTGCTAAACTAGTGATCTGGCGATCTGCTAGGATTTAGTTTGAGGTTAAGGTCATTTTCATGCTGAGATATCCTGGGAAAAGTAAGCTATTGTATGTTGGTGTGGTAGTGTTTGTATTCAAAACTATTATAAAACAGATATAACCGGTGTATGCGAAACTGTATCACACCTTCTTGTGAAAATGACGGCTGTTCTGATTACACAGATAACCTAAGTGTCTTATAAAAATGTTTTCAGCTATACAAGAGCGTTAATTGGTTACATCAAATGCTATGTTCTCTAGATTGCCATGAGAATTAGGTAAGTAATACAGTGTTTGACTTTTGAGAGAGATATATCTTTAAATCACACTTCTGCGGCTACTCATTTTTATAGGAGCGATCTTGCACCATGTTCCCTTTTGTTTTCCACTCATGATATTAAGCCAAAAACTGCCAGAAAACAGGTGTGTTCGACAGCACAACTGCATCTCCGTAAACAATGGCAGATTACAGAGCTCATTCAAAAGTAAATAAGATTTCATCTCAGTGCTTCACGAATGAATGAAAAACGCAATTTTCATGTGTGTGAGTGAAATGCATTGTCATTCTTTCAACATAAAAATATAATAACGTTTTCACTTGTGTTTTTGCAGTTAGCTTTCACCATTTCTAATTTAAAGCAGCCATCAACAATTCTGCACTGAGGGCGATACTTAGATTCTTTCTATTACCGCTTAATAGAATTACCTGCCTAATGTACCACAGGTGTACGCCCTATTTCTGTGAGGTTTGTAAACTATGGATAAGACATTGCTGAGGTTTTCACTGTCTGCTGTCTTGTCAGTAGGTCTTGTTGATATGTCTTAGATAACTTCTCGAAGAATGTGGAATATCTGTTGTGATTCTTGTGTTATATAAACATGTACTTGTAGATGCAGGCCTAAGATACCTTGCAACAACGCGCTGCTGAAGTATGGAAGAGAGCACGAGTATGCTAAAAATTCAATGGTTTTGATTAGGCAACGTAATGTTTCTTAGGTGTTTTGTCAGCTTAATCATTGTATATAAATACCTAGGTCATTAAGCCAAGTATACAGACGGCAAAAGAGGAACAAAACATATTAGTGGCTCATCATCATCATCTTCATCAGTATCATCAGCATCACTGATTAGTAAAGAAACTCACCAAACAGGAATATGCAGAATACATGAGACGAAAAAGTGAGGTTTAATGAAACAAACGCGTAAATAAATACGAAAATGAAAAGAGCATGAAAGAGAGAAGAGGAAAGAAGAACAAACAAAAGCGATCGAAAAGAACCAGGGATCGAACCCGAGACCTTCCGAATATCGGTCGGGCGCTCTGCCGACTGAACTATCATGGAGACGGCAAAGGGTGGTCAGAAATTTGAGTCATCCAGTGACTCTTCACCATCATCAAAATTATCTTCATCACTGTCAGATCGCCACACCATCATCATCACATTCATCTTTACCACCACCGCCACCACCATCACCATCATCAACAACAACAACAACAACAACATCAGAATCACCGCCAACAAAAAACATCATCAAGAATTATTGCCGTCACAGCACATCTAGTCTGAGTGTGTGCGGTTGCACAACGATAATAACAGAAAGGGGCAACGAGGCAGAATTTATTCCTTCAAAGAAACGAGGATGATGGGGAAGAAAAGTGCATCTATCAGACACATGCAGACCAGCCATATAATTCCGCAGCCTGCCTAATTAAGTTGCTTTACAGCCGGAAATTGCCTTCAATTACCAACATTCCTCTAAACACCTTGCTTGTTTTACCTCCATTAATAACCAAAGCGTTTGAATCTCTTTGCTATGTCATGTCTTTCAAGTGCTGATGTTACCGAATCTCTGTGATTTCATTCCCCTGTACATAGGGGCGCTCAGTAAGCCTATTCAATATGACATACTAGAATGGGGCGTACATATACTTCCAAGCGCCGAAGAGTGGGACCAAAGGGTTACGACTTTCGGGTACGTCATACGTGTCTACTGAAGAGATTAAATTGGCTGAACACAGTGTCAGACTAGAAAGAAGCTAATTCCACACAGTAAAAGATGACAATTGTGGAACTCACAATAAAGGTATGACCCACATGCTGTATTCATGTATTCTAAATCCCCCTCCTGTTGGCTCACTCACTCACTCACTCACTCACTCACTCACTCACTCACTCACTCACTCACTCACGCACTCAGTGACTCACTCACTGACTCACTGACTCACTCACTCACTCACTCACTCACTCACTCACTCACTCTCTCACTCACTCTGCCCCTCTCCTTCCTCCGGTCACTCCTAATCTATACCCACCTCTCGATTAAACAATCCCTGCCATACAAAAACAATCTTTAGATCTGTTGGGCGACCAAAATAGAATCACGTAAACGGGAAGTGTGCTTATGATCAAGTTAAGAAACAAGGCGTCGTTAAAAAGAAGAGAGGAGGCAATCAGGAAAACAGGCCAGACGCCGGATTAAGCAGACTCTTTGTTAAAAATCTTCGGATCAAACTTCAAAGCTTAGAAGGAAAATAGGCCATTAAACGAGACGGCAATGCCATGACTTGATACACTGTATGCACAGCACAACATTAATGTCTGGGCAAGAGGAGTGCATAGAATAATGATATCAACAGAAGTGACAAAACCAAGGTCTGAAGTTAGGAAAGAAAAAAAAACAAACAACTCCATGCAACCATGTAGACACATTGTTTAGCTTAAGGTAATGGCAGACGCTTTTGTCGGCCAGTCAATGTAATCAGTTTAATTGAGATGTCCATAGAAAGTGGAAGAACCATTGTTCAGAATTAAAACATCTTCTTGCAACAGTAGAATTTCTTTATGATCTGAAATAGTCACATCAACCGGAAATCTTGAAGTGTACTAAAAAATCGCAATGCATTCCTGAGAAAGGCGGAAGTGGCAATCTTGTTCAGTCAAGCTTTTTTTTTTTGGNGGGGGGGGGGGAGGGGGGCGGAGGAGAAGGACTAAATTCATAGATTATATATATTATTGTACAACTCTCAGTTGACTTGTGCAATCCCGCGCATGGCTTAGTAATAATAATAGTATACTAATACTGCAGCGGCAGTACTTGAAGTTTTGACAGAGAATAACGTCCAGCTTTTTGAAAAGCGGTTAAAATTTTGGCTTTCTTTTGCAGACAAAAGGCCCGCACAAATAAAATCAGCTGAAGCCAAAGGGAAACCGTTCCTGTAACCTTTTTTTAAAAAAGCAAATTTAGGACTGCATTTCACCACTTTTGCGGTGTGGTCTCAGGTTATACGATTATTTCTACACAATTTGTCCAAAGAACATTATTTTACACCCTGCTTTTATCGACTTCGATAGTCTGACCCCGCAGAATTTTGCATTGCTTGCGGCCGCGTTGCGGCCGCAAAATTTCCCATTTTCCGCACTGCGGCCGCAAAATTCNACTTTTGCAGCCTACCAAGACTGCGTTTCAAGGCCTGGGAGAGTAGTTTCGCACTGTAAGGGATGACTTTATGGGATGTTTGTGGGAGATGGCTGTGTGGGATGATTGTGTAGGATGTCTGCGTTTCGAATATTTGCTCTGGAAAAATGAAGACGAGCACTGAGCACTGTAATACTAGTCCCTTTATGTCGTCAATCGAATAGTTACGGTTACATAATGTCATGAAACCTGTTTACGGAGCCATAAATGGTTACTGAGTCCTATTTAGTACCGCAAATTTATAATAGCTGACCCTGCATAATCGCAACTCTCAGGGAGCATGGCCAATATTGTGAGTGAAAGGATTTGTGATTGTTCAATGATTTTCCTACTGTACAGTACTTTTAAATGTTACGACTGCACAGAACCTATGTCAGCGGTTTGATCATGCCTGGGGCTTAGAAACCTAATCCATTCACCATTCTGGATAACTGTTTATAATGGAACAACCAAGATGTTCTTCATCAAAAGGAAATTATATTATAAGGATTTGGGAAGTTTCCGAATAAGGCAACCGCTATAGGGAATTTTAAATACAACAAAACATCAACCTGCCAATCAATTACGTGGATATTTTCAATGCATGTTTCAAGGCTATAGTCTGCCGTCCTTTGACAGAAAGCAAATATGTAATGCACAATATAGCATATAATATGCCTTTTTGTCATAAGAGGCAGAGTTGTTGCTTAGGTGCAATAGCCAGCTAAATGTCAAATCTAAATTTTACTAGAGTCTGACTGTCTTGTTTTTTTTTTTACAAGGGTCTACACACACTGTCTCGGTTTCGAAAAACTGCACTTACCAAAGTGACTCTTGGGAAGAGAACTCTACTGGCGAATGCTGTGTAGCGTATAACAGTGTTAATTCTACCGAGCTTTACCAACTTTACTAACTTACTAAGCAGCGGTCAAAACAGTAGAGTTTTATTGGTTTTTGTCACTGATATTGCTTCACATAAAATTCCATTGACTCATGTTAAGAAAAGAGCATCAGTTTTCATACAGGTGACGTTTGTGATGTGCATGAGTAAGTGTGTGCAATGTTTCAGTGTGTATTCCCTTTTTGAGGTACATATAAAAATATTTGTAGTTTCGTATCGTAACACGAAACTACAGAAACAAGAGGTTTGAGGCTTATTTCACACAATATGCGCAACGTTATTGGCAGGCCAAAGCTGTCCAAACCTCAGTTTCGGTCAGGATGGCGTTTATCGGGTACTGCATTCAAGCGACGAGCTTGGCTGCGAAGGCTCAAAGCTGTAAATACCTTTGGTTATTATGATTCATTTTTTTTTTATTATCAGGTAAAAATCCATGATCCAGCGGTACGCACTGGTCAAAATAAAGTTGTAAGTATGGTAAAGACTGAGCATGAAGCCTGGAGTCTTAGCATTCTCAAATGAAATCATAGCATCTGTTCCAGTAATGCAAAATCAAACCAGGCACTTAAGAAACTTATACAATTTTCTAAATCCAGTCAATTGGTCTCTCTTTTTAACCACTCATCCCCTCCCGATTTTTCTTCTGTAAATAACCACTGCAACTGACCAACAACGTAATAGGCTATGGGCGCAACCTTAATTGCAGACTACGGGTCACAGGTCAAAGGATTTTGAAATCCAAGCATGTGGATTGGATCTGTATAATAAAAAGACGAAGGTCAAAGATGAGCCTGCGTAATTTTAAAATATAAATCCCCCATTAAAACGTCTATGGCAAAATTTAGGATTTTAAGAAGACAGGGCGGGCGCCTATAATGTGTTTCCGTTAAAGGCCTATTCGCATTGTAAACTGGTACGCATCCTCATTATCCAATGTGACGCTTCTACAGAAACTAATGAAGCGGAGCTAGACTCATACATTGCTAAGCAATGAAATCCCCTTGATGTTTGAAATGCGAAGCATGAAGATTCTTTCCTGGACGTTATTCGAATTTGACACATGAAGGCAGTTTGGGTTTCTTTGAAATCTCCTGTTCAGGTGAGAACACGCAAAAGTGCATGTTCCCCTGTCTTTGAAATTGAAGTTCATTAACACGTATCTTATAATTATAACCTTCAGATGGAATGAAAATGTGCAGCATAAACTGCACCTTTTTTATTACCTTACATATCTCTTCAGATCGAGGCGAAAGTGACATATTTCGAAACCTTGTCCTGTTGAAAAGGTACTAGAGTTTCTTTAATATAGAAAGGTAGCTCAGTGTTTCATTTGCGCCCTGAAGTTTTCCTGAATGGTGTTTCTTTGTAATCCGACGGCATTTCCCAGGCAGGGGCAATAATTTCATTATCGCCCCTAAATGTGATGATAGCACTTGATAAATGATTCAGTTCATAATGCGAGAACAGGAAGTCAGTTTTGCCCTTTAATTTTCGTTTTTAGTTTAAATGTCTTATTCAGCATGTGCATGCAATTCAATCTTAAAAAAGGCACTTCAGAACAATCGGTGTTTCAAGCTTCAAGAGCGTATTTTAGCATGACTGTCGCAGAAATGAAACAACGTGTAGCTTGTTAATTCAGTATTTCGGGAAAAGTTTGGCCAGGAAAGATCCAAGACGTAGTTTACACAGTGTTTGAAAAATCCTCAGAAAATTTCCAGTCCAACCACCAGAAGGTCCGATTTCCCCCAAAATATGGGTTCCAGGCGACTCGACAGTAATTTTGATTGTGCAAAGCATCTGTCTTCGATGTCTAGTGTGCAGTATTCGGTGCGGGATATTGCAATGAGTATGCAAGTTTTACAAGTACAGGTTCTATTATAATTCTCTGCTGTCTAACATTTGGAGAGTTAAGGAACAACAGAAAATTATCATGTTTTGTTCCTTTGAAGGCTATAGCGAACGCTGCAAAGCAGCGCATTTTGCATTTCTGGTAATTCTCAAAATGCATCCGATAGAATAACAGGAAACGAAACTCCGTAGAGTTCGAGAGCCTCACCACTCTCAGTGGCGATCATATTATTTGTTAATGATCTTGAGAGGAAAGGGGCGGAGGGTACGTGAAGTGCATGTACCGTTTAAGAGTTTGATAATCGTCTTCGAAAATGAGCGTGAGGAAAAAAGAAGGGTAGATAACGTTAACGAACGACTTCAACGCACATTTCAGGGGGAAATGTAGTTACTACGTACCCAGTGTCTACTCAGGCTTTCCGAATTAACGTAACCCCAACGTAATTAAGTTAACGAGGTTTGGAGAGGGTATATTTCCTCACTTATGGACTCGTACTGCTTTAGTTTCTCCTTCTGGAACAACTGATAGTAGCTCTTAGGTAAGACGCCATAGTTATTTAGAGGGGTTCTTCACTTAGATCGACTTTTTCTTGGACTGTTCCTTTATGTCAGAGAAAATCTAGTTTTTGGACACAATCTTTTTACTGTTTGTTGGCAGCGGTGATGTGAAAGATCCCTTTTAGTTTCCTCTTTCTTCTTCCATTCCATCCCACTCTGACTTAATTCCTGACACCTTGAGTGCTTTTGTTTTGTCTTCTGCTCTTACTTTGTCTACATTTTTTTCTCATCTTTCTTGTCTCTTCCTTATCCTTCACCTTGTTTTTTCACCTCTGTTGCAGCCTCTTCATGTCTTCTTCGGCTGCTTTTCCCTTATCTCTTTCCTTTCCTCTTAACTTTTCCTAAGTATTCCTTCATCTTTTTTTTTTGTCTCCCGCGCTTTATCTTCTTCCTGTCTTTCATCTTCTGCCCCTTTTTCTGTTTCCCTCAAGTCTTTCCTTTCTTTTCCTTCGTTTTCTCTGTCTTTCTCTCCTTTATTCTTCTTCTCCGTCTTTGCCCTTCCTCTTTCTACCTCTTCTCAAGGTTTCGAAATTAGTGGCCTTAGTAATGACCATCTTACTCTGCTAACTTGGTACCTGAGGTTTTGATCCTCTAACCAAAATAGTAACTTCGTATAAGCCAGAGATCCCAATTTGCGACACAAATATCCCGTACTTCTAAAGAATGCCATGCAAGTTTTAAGGGGTATGAGAAGGACGTATTAGTCCATATCAACATACAATGCCGTTACTGATTGGCCTCACTTTTCTATCAATTTTTTTTTTTGTGTTTTCGGGTTTGTAAAGGTACGCAGAATTGCAAGGACCTTGGAACTAGATGGTAATTAAAGGGTACGCAGACCAAACAAGGTTGGGAACCCTTGTAAAGCCTTAATTAGTTTAGTAATGACTTGGCGCCATAGCCATAACATGACCGGCCAATGGCTTTCAGCATAATACGTAGCGGACGCTCTTGATTGACGTGACGCTAATGAATATACAAGGGGCAGTACTTTGTATACAGATTCGGGAGATGATATATGTTAAATAAAATTACGTAAGATATTGACTAGACCTTTGTAAAACAACTGTAACCAGATCATTTGATAGGGCAAATTGCTTGATTGATATTAATAATAAATACAATAATGACAACGATATCTATACCTGTAGTAGCCTCATATGACGCCACATTACACCGCTTTTACCCAAGCAAGCACTCCCACGTGATACTGTGTCGCACCGCTGCAAATTTACATGCTCTGATCACTAGCATTGAGATTAAAGCACTCACTGCCTATAGTCAGATATTCATTTTTCAGACGGCTAAAGTGAGGAAAATATGAATAAATTTTTCTTTTTTTTTGCCTCGGCATTAACAACATCACTATGGCTGAAATCGGACCGTCGACTTCGTGATTAAGGGGATAGATACCCTTCTACTGTAGATTATAATGCATGACAGGGTTGCACATTACCCTTCTCTGATTCAGTTCATTATGCTTGGAAAACTACGCACGAAAGTGCTAAATAGTATGATTTTTTTTCCGTTGTCGGTTTTGAACTTAAGAAAAGTTTATCACAAAATATAATCGTTTCTCTACCACCATTTATCACACATATATCTACGGCACATTAGTGCATTTACTTACCGAAGAGCCTTCAATATTTGTGTTCCAAGCGTAAGCTACGTGAACTAAAGGAAAAGACTGTCTCGCAAAGAGATAAACTTAGAAAAATAAAATGCCTCCGTAAGTATGTGCATTAATATTTCTTAGATGCAGGGGTGAAATCTGGTGATGAAATGATATCTGTATTTTGAATTAAAGATCAACACCCACAAACGAGACAAAATATTAAAAATAAGCACTATGTAGTACTTTGGTACAGTTTTGCATGTACAATGTACTAAATTTGAAAAGGGCAATGCGCACCACAGTAATGCACTATCTTCTTCTTCTTCTTCTGCGTTCAAATATGACCATGCTATAGGTTCAGCTCATCCTGGGTCGCAAACAGGACTGTGGGCCGGAGTTCGTCGCCGGTCCCGTATAGTTTGGTCTGCAGGGGGGCTCCCGTCGGCCAAATACTCAACCTCTGCTGGGTGTAGATGGGGCAGTCCTGGAGAATATGCTCCACAGTTTGTCTATCTAGTAATGCACTATAATTGTATAATGGAAGGATAGTGGAATCCCTTAAGAGTCCAATGACGTAGATGGCTGAATCCATGCTTCCTTTTTCCTAAGTTTTGCTTACCAATTCTCAACCTCTCATCTAGTAACATAGTTTAATCAGGTGAGCTCTCACCCCCTTCCAGATGAGCATATTGTCATCACATTTTTGTTTACCTTGCTGAGCGACGATGGAGTTGTATGCCCTTGTTCTGGGCGTATCGCTTCGTGGCAGGTGGCGCTTCTGTGATGTGTCATAATCGTTTACACATCTGCCAGGCGGTAGTATCCTGCATGAATCAAGATGGCTATTAAATATCGTATGCATGTATCTTTACGACGATATACATTTGCAGTGATTAATCGATTTCGTTACTGTAAGCTCCGGGCAATTTGACGGAAGATTTTGGAAGAATGAAAACATTGGCGAAATTTGTAAAATCACATTAAGTCCTACCGCTCACAGGACTTGACGTAATGTTAATACTACCCCAACAAGCCATATCACTCAGTAACCCTCTCAGTTTCCTAAACCATGACCATTGCCATCATCTATAACCCTTGTATGCGCTCATTGCTATTTAGAGTGAGTCTCCAGATATGAATGGTTATAGTTCTTAAGCTATTAGTTTTCGGTACTCATTACGGCGTTGGCAGTCGACAATAGCTGTGGAAAGAATCGGTAAAAGAAGAAGGAATGGTGGAAGTTTCAAGGCACTGTACTTAGGATGCACTGTTCTTGTTTGTTTGTTATGGGCCTCGAAGCAGGATGGTAATTTGGCTCAGAGCCCATATTTTGCATGAACGTAAAAGAAATGCACTTTGCGTTTAACTTCTTGAACTTTTGAGGTGCATGTTTAGCTGTGAGACTGAGGTGTAAATAGCCTAATTAATCTTATTCCCAGGAACATATGTGTATTTAGCGTTCTTAATTTTCATTACGAAACAGAAACTCATGTCTTTGATGGTAGCCTACCTTTTAAAGTTCATTCTAGCTACGGATATGATCGAGAATAATTTAGGCCTTTTATTCGTCTGTAGAGAAGTATGCAATATTTACGAGGCACACCGATTTAAGATCAGACAAGATAAGATAATAATATAATATAATATAATATAATATAATATAATATAATATAATATAATATAATATAATATAATATAATATAATAATATAATATAATATAAGGTCAGATAATATAAGATCAGATAAGATCAGATAATGTAATGTCAGGTAAGATCAGATATGATCAGATGATATAAGATAACTTTATTATCCATAAGATGGTAACATTGGTTGGATTGCAATACACAGTCATGCACAAAGCAATAATAATAACAGTATCAACACGAGATCACGACAGAACAAAACATCATACACTCTTTACATGTATGCAGACGTCTAGAAACGTGACATAGAGAAAAGTTTACGGTCATCATCTCAACAAGAAACCACTCAGTCGCCGCACTCGCTCACCCGCCCTACCTGGAATCCCACCCGGTCACCTTGGCCCTTCTCACCCGCTTTTATTCCAAGTTCCGGCTATCTGATATTGGTCTCTAGTCTCTAATTAATGACGTTATTCGCTTAAGGCTAAAACTTAATCGTAATTAATGCACTTGTAATATGAGTAAGAATTGATAAATTCATATGTCTGGTTTGTGTTTACTTGTTTTCCTTCCCTCACTGAACACGTTGAAAACAAAACGTGAACGGGTTGAAACTAGTTTTTTCGTACGTCAGGAAAGTGCAGAGAGGCACCAAGATGTTTTTTTTTCTTAAAAAAAAACTGCTAGAAAAAATTGGAGTCAAATTTACATCTTTTTCACGTTCAAACCAAATGCGCTGCAGTTCCTACACCTTTCAACGTTCCTGCGCTGTTCATCATTATTTTCCTAATTACCGACATGCTGCGGAAGTTCTGGCAGTTACGTGTTAGAAGTGTATGGCAGGTGAAGTCAAATGAAAATTAGGCTGGTGATTATAGTTGTTTTATTTTTCTCAACACCTTCAGGACGTCAACCCCTTTCGAATATAAACAGCTAGACCAGATATTATTCCAGAATGGCTGCTGAGGACCACGAAACTACCCGTGGAACCTCCCTAAGTCCCCAATATTTCTTCAGACCACGAAAATAATCTTAAAACAACTATATAAGATCTATCGTTCTTGCTCTAAACAACCAGAACAAAAGCACGTGATTGTGTTATGAGCATAGCGTAAAAGATAACAACAACAAAAAATACATTAAAAAACAAGAATAATAAAGGTCTCTGAATTTTACTTGGTCTCTAGATCTTTAGGAATCAATTATAATATCTTTATTCTAAGCTAAACTTTACCAGGTACTGCACAGGTTGCACGAATGACGAGCTTTCAGTGTATGCTGTTAATACCCGGTACATTTTATAGCACCGTGGATCGGGTGGCCAAACCACATTCTCTCTTTTCATGTGAACACTGGTCTCAACAGTTCAAACTGAAAAATATTCATTTTTTTCCCCACGTGGAATGTGAGTAGCCATTGATATTATGAGCCACACGTGGTACCAGTGTATGAACCAGTATCATTAAAAGCTACCATGGCACAATGTGCGCAATAAAATTTGGGCCGCCATATAATTTTGTCGTATGTGCGCAGTTACTTGAGAGGGTGCTACGCGGTGCGGATCGGCGTCAAACCAGTGAGCTACTGTTGATACGTTCCAGTCGCATGCGTGAGGAAAACAAACCATTGCAGGTGTGCAAAATTCGTTTCTGATTCTCAGTTGTTGTGTCTGTGGTTCTTGTAGCAAATAACGATGTTGAATTGTTGTGGTGGCTCTGCTTCTAACTGACTTTACTGCTGCTTTGTGATATTGATGTTCTATGTCTACAATAATGCAACAAATCGAGGGAAATTTATCTGAACACAACTTTTATGAACCCCACCCTCTTGCACAACAGTATATGAAATAGGTACCCGTACATATATTTGAATTTGTTTCACATCGTCTGATAGCATCATGGATCAGGGTCGAATATAAGATATTGTAGGCCTAAGGTAGCCTTCAGCCACAAGGGTGACAGGGCCTTTCCGACCCCTTTCTTCCCGATATGTCTTAAAATCTCTTACTCTGTATGTTACAGTAATGCAGGGTAACTTCCTTGTCTTTTCTTCTCTTCCTCCTTCCTTCATGTTTGGTGGAAATTTCAGTCATCTCAAACTTATATGGGCCAAGTTGCTGCTGGAGTTTAAGAAACCCAAATCCCCCTCCCCCTCCCACCCCAACAGTTTCAGTGTAATTTCAGCAGCAGCCTCACGAATCCAGCAACGCAAAGGAACTTTATAGGAAATTTATCTCAGCAAAGGTCAGGCATGAGAAGGTCATGCTTTTGGACAGCAGTATATAAAATAAATTCAGGACCAGGATCAAATTATGATTTTGTAGGCCTAGGATCCATCAGTCACAGGGCCTATTCGACCATCCCCCCTCCCCCGGGTCAGGCTTCCCCCCGCCACCCTTATCGACCCCTTCCAGACATGTAATAAAATCTCGTTACGCTGTATATTACAGTAATGCAGGGTAACCTAATTGTGTTTCCTTTTCTTCCTTTTCTCTTAGAATTTTCAATCATCTGAAACTTATATGAGCTACGTTGCTGATGGAATTTAAGGTGTAGCTTCTCTAGTCCCCGTGTGAGTACAGTAGCAGACCCTCACGTCCTCGAACGTCACTCAAGTACCCCCCTCTCCCCTCCCCCAAAAGAAAAAAACAACTTGTCCTCTTTATTGTAAAGTTGCGGTCACAAATCTTCATTTACTCTACCATCATAGCCATAAGCAGAGTGCAATTAATTTATAGACTGAGCTATTTTAATGCTTCTTACAACCTAATACATCCATCAAATCAATGTCAAAGACAAAGTGAGTCACAACGTCACTGGGTAAAGGAGAGAAAACAGCACGATGGCTGAAGAGACTGGCATTATTAGTTCTATTTACCTTGCCTAATACATTACACATTTTGACTCTGCTGAAGAACTCATTGAAATGAGATAAGCGAAGTGCATTATCACTATGACGATATGAAATTTTACACACAAACTCAAACACTTGACAAAATGTTTAATTATGGACTGAGTTCAAGGACCACGAGTACTTGAGGCCTCAGTGTACTCCTTCATCACTACATACTCACGTGAGCTTACCTAATCAAGCCAATGACTCACCTCTTCTGCAACAGGTGAGTGTTTCGTTAGGGTAAAGGAAACAAGAAAAAACAAAACCCTAAGTGCATGTAACTCTAAACTTAGTTATGGGAAGCAACCGCACAGGGTGAAGGGATTCAGAGTGGCGAAGTTCAAATCTCTTTGTTTATTTGCTCTTTCTCTTTCTGTAATTTATTATTTGGCGCTTTTACTCTTCTTAATTTCCTGGACATTTTTTTTTCTTC
>JAWQUT010000230.1:42094-56724 GCA_033807755.1 Ellobium chinense
TAAAAAAACCAACAACATTAACATCCAAGAAAGCAATCTATAAGTATAAGATGCCAAAGCAGAATTTAAATCAATGATTCTGGGAGAACCACGCAACAAAAAACATGCGGATTTCTCGTAAATTTGTATAAAAATATGTAGAATGTCACAAAAAAACCAAACAAATTTTGTCAATGCATTCACACTCGTTCTTCTCCATTTTTACATTCCGTCATATTACGTGTTGTTTTTAGGTTCAACGAAACAAATCACCTAAAACTTAGATTGCAATGTCTAAACTCCACGACTACAATCAAATTACAACAACTGATTAACTTTTATTTGACTCCTTACACATTTTAAGTTGTCAGTATACTGAGAAGAGGGCAATAAAAACGTCTATTGATTAAGCACACAGTGAAGGAGCTCAATTAATCGTATAGCTTTGTGGCAGGAGCTACTTGTCCTTATATGAAACTTATCATAAATCACACAAAGATTCAAAGAAATTTTTTTTTGATGACAAATATTATGATATCATAAAACAGGCCTAACTTTGTCTTGTATTTATTTTCTGCTTGCTTTTATCTGTAAGCCCGTGTAGCGCAAGCAAAAGGAAAGTAAAATAACATTTGTTTCTATCATACATATTATCATAGAACACTATCTGAACACTGAAGAACAGTAATGCTTAGTGCTGGTGATTCAAAGATTCGCTTTTACACTACTGGAAGTTAGGACAATAAATTCAATATTATGTGATCACTAAGTTTTCATTCAAAGGAAGGCAAACTGGAAACAAAGTATGGGTCTCCTGTGCAAGATTTCTTCACCATAGCCAAGAGGAGTTAACCCAGAAGAATGAGAATCTACTGAAAGATGGAAGTGGTTTTCGTTGCATCCTTTTCATTCTGACCCTGGCTTACGTGTTTCGCATCTCTGGAGTATACCATCTCCCTTGTTTGGCCTGAGAGTGTCGACACGTCATCATCCACAAGGAACTATGGGGCAAATGGTGAGTACTACAATGTGTTGGCCTAGTGGCTCCATGGACCACTTAGATCGTCCCATCGTTTTGGTAGCTTTCTGAGTTTCAGATTTAAGTAAATATAAGGGCTACGTTTGTTAGGTCCTCTTCGAATATGAATTGAGGTCATTTTGAATATAATACGGGCGATGCAGACAACGAGCAGAGTCCACTGTCCGAGGGATGGCCCCTTCGTAGTCAAAAATGATGTCAATTTATACTCTAAATGACGTCAAAGAGGACCCAACAAACGTAGGTAAAGCAAAACATTTTCCTCCATCTCCAAACATTTTGAAGATCCACCGAAGGTGGAAATATATGACCGTATAATGCGAGAGCACCCCGAACACTTCAACAAGCGAGGTATGCGTCTAAACTCCTGGACTTAGAGTCAGGTTCCTCCCATTTGTGCAGCTAGGAACCCAAAATGACGACGGAGTTTTCTATAGATCTAAATTTTGTTTACAACATCAAGACATTACAGCTCAATGTCACTCAAAAATTCGGCAATCACATGAGAATTTGGTCGTTATCTCGAGGAGGTCCATGGATCTACTAAAGCACTATGTTGTGTTGTGCACTGTATTAATTAAATGTTTGTGTATCTACATATATGACAGATTTCATCAAATGAAATCTCGCAGTCACTGGTTGAAGAGGACGACATGGAAAGCATTCTCTGCGAATGATTCTGTTAGTCTCCTGTTCAGTTAATGGGGGATTGGGAGGAGAAGGAGAGGAGAGGGAAGGGAAGGGAAGGGAAGGGAAGGGAAGGAGCGGGAAGGGAGGGGAAGGGGGAAATACCCCAGGGTTTAAGCCATACCTTTCGCATACTGTGTCTTTCTGGCTCCAAACAAGTAGCAAGACGATTGGTTTGCACGAAACTACATCTCACGTAATATACATGTATGCTCTGAGGTGGAGTCTGTTTCATGTTATCTTTAAATGTTGGTTTAACATGCGGTGCTTGAGAGCGCGAATCTTGCCATTATCTTCATTCCTTCTCTTCCTCATTTTTCTTTTAAACACTTACCTTTTGTGATCTTTTCCCCTACCTTACATTTAGGCCAGTCGAACCTGATATAAACCTGGACATTCTGAATAACAAACGAACATTTCATCAGTGTGTATATGTGTATAATGAACTTTTTTATCAGTCTGGACGTTTGGAACAGTGTTATGTACATGATTGCCTGAAGGCATTTAATATAATAAACGTAGACTATAAATTACATGGTAGCTTATGACGTCTGAGATACATTTCATGAGTACAAAAACATATTTTCACTTATTAGTAGTGTAGTAGTAGACTAGTAGTGATGTGAACTGTGTTATTAACGATGATGGTGATGATGATGGTAGTGGTGGTTCTAATCATAGACACCCATGTTGGTATTCTGCTGAAGAAGCTGCAACAAAGTTATTTCAATGCAATTTATGTGAATTGATGAAACTCCAATTTATGCCTCCATTGTACAGTCTTCGAAATTGTACATAACTAAGTGTAACTTCCATATTTCAGTAGGTACACTTTTTTGTACTGTGAGCTGCACTTGCTATTGTTTTTGCCTGACCAGGGATAGTGAAGGGGATGATGGTGAGGAAAAGAATAAAAGGTGGATTGAAGGCTGGAAGAAACTGATAGAGCTCTGCAAGTCGCACAAGCGGTAGAAGACATTCCAAATTTATGTAGCTGAGTGGTGCTCCCGAAGCTGTTTCTGTTTAGTAGTTGTATAATCATCGTATACTTTCAGATTTTCTAATCGTGACGCGCATGTTGTTTTAACCGTTTATTCATTGTTTGTGGAGTTTGATGTGAAGGGGAAGTTCCAATTCAATTTTAATTCTTGTTGTTACTTGTTATTGTTGTTGTTGCCTCTCATAATGTGACAGTATACCGTGGGTAAAGGACCACATTATAGTATGGGACAACACGATAGTTTTGAACTTAATTGTAAAGTAATGACACTTTCGGCTGGGCATCTTGTGTCAAACCAGCGTAACTATAACCGGAAGAATGATGAGATAGGTTCTTATAAATATTTGAAACCCGCCAAAAGTTTGCATTGCGACATAGCGATTCATTGCTTATAAAACTATTGCATTTCGAATAGTAAATTTACACGTTACGATAACAGATACGAATCTTCGTCTTCCAATGAGAGAAGGCAAATTTGAACTGTTTGCGTCTGAACTATAGTCATCGAAAATCGTAAAGCACTCACTGACACTGATGCTGAGTTATTTTTATTTCATTCATTCCCTGTCACATTTTTTTAACTGTCAAAAAATAAAAGCTTAATCGGCTTTTTTTTTTGCCCCTCCTGAAAAGTGGCCATTGGAAGCTAGGACAGACTGGGTCAATATCTAGCCCTAGAACTGGCTATATAGCCTTCGCCACATTCTCATATCTGCTTTATTCCCTCTTGAGCAATTAACGGAGTGTCTGCATGTTGACTTTGCTGTTTTATTTTAAAAGACCGTTGAGTCTTTATCTTTTCTTTTAAAACTGAAAATTGGAGGGGGAGGAGGTTTACTTTCTTCTTATTTCTTGCAGAAGCGCCTTCTTCCGTCTTCAATACCTCCTCAGTCTGCTGTTTTAATACGCCTCTTATCTACAGAAGCAGCTGGTCCATCCTGCTCCACTAGCCAAACTGTCTGTGCTTTGATGTCCGTTAATGTTACCTAGACAATAACGGGTTGCGTTTTTAGCTTACGGCACAGTATTGAACTTTAACTGAGCATGGAAATCAAGGCAAATTTTGTAGGCTATATCCCGGGACTCGTCCATCTAAATGCTTTATTTAGGGTTAGGGGTAGGCTTAACGAAGAAATAGCAACATTGAGACAGTCCTTAGACACTATCTGCGCTTAAGAACTCTATCATGTGTGCTTTCTCTTTTCATAATCTGCATCTATCCCGCAGCACTTAAGATCAATGCCAGCTGACTGTATGACGAAGCTATGGGGAACTGCATCGACCTGCACTTGACCACTCAGTTCAAGGCTATAGAGGTCTGTTAGCATAACCATGAAACGCTGAAGAAGAAGAAGAAGAAGAAGAAGAAGAAGAAGAAGAAGAAGAGGAAGAAGAAGAAGAAGAAAAAAAAGAAGAGGAAGAAGATGTACGGGGCGCCAGTAGCCTATTAGGCAGCAAGGACAGTATCATGAGACTCACCCAAGGGCCTGTGCTAATGGTTAGGAGCAGGGATCGAACCTCAGAGGTCCGGTAAAATTCGTGAAGTCGAGAAGCTGAGCAACCCCCAAGTTAAGCACTCGGAAGTGATAGTTTGCCGTGTATAAATGCAACCCTGTTTTATGATAATACTTGGTTTGAAGCAGTGCTTACGATTTCCTGATGATTCCTCCTAGTCTCCTTCTCTTATACTGAAACCAACGCCGCTGATGAGAAGATGATAAGGACAATGATCATGTTGATAACATCATTTCTGCATTTCCACTTGATATTTCCAATGACATCATACCACAGCGATATCTTCATCAACGCCACCATAAAGAGTCAAACTTTCTCTTTTCAGCACTTCATGCATCGCCTTTCCCATAACATCATAACATCTCCATAATCAGCTTAGGCCTTGCGTGTCACAACAACCGGTTTATCTGATACTGATACACGCACAGCTGTCTCAAATGAAAAAAGCGTTTACAGGAACTATGCTATCTGCTTACCGGTGTTTATAGGAGATGATGTGTGGTGTCTCTTCGCTTTTGATAAAAGTTAATTTTAGATCTGCATTTCGTTTTGTGTTTTTTTTAATTGATGTCTTTTTATTATGCTCCTAGATCTAGTACATCTATCCTTTCTGTATATTGCTTTTTTGTCTAAAGATCTTTTTCTATTCTCTCTCTTTCTTTCTCCCTGTCTCTTTCTCTCTCCCTCTCTATCTCTCTCTGTATATCCCTTTCCGTCATTGTCTATGCTTGGTACCAACCATACCATCAAGCTTTTCTTTAATGTGCACTCTCCTTACATATTTTTGAAACTGTTTTGCTTTTTCAAAATTAAAATATGAGCCCGTCTTTCTTTCTTTCTTTCTTTCTTTCTTTCTTTCTTTCTTTCTTTCAATTTCTTTCTTTCTTTCTTTCTTTCATCAGTCCGTTTAGCCATCTTTCTCTCCCTCTTTTCTTCCTTCCTTCCTTTATCTCTTACCTTCGTTTCCACTTTCTCTCTTTGTTTTCATCGTTCAGTCAGTCCTAGAAACTTTTACATATATACAGTTATATTTGTGCACCCTTTAAGTTGAAGCCAAAGAAAATAAGCCAATCAGGTGTTTACTTTCTGATTAGCCTCGTTTTGTTTTCACTTCCCGTCTAGCTTTCCCAGGTTAGATCTGGGCGTAACGTCTATCTTCTGTCAATAAATAACAGACCTCTTCACTACGTGAGGGGCCCAAATCTGTGCGAGGCTAAATCGAGCCGAGACATTTTCACATCTTGTTATATTTCTGTCCTTGTCTCTCCCTGTCTGTCTCTGTCTGTCTGTGTGTCTGTCTGTGTGTCTGTCTGTCTGTCTGTCTGTCTGTCTGTCTGTCTGTCTGTCTGTCTGTCTGTCTCTCTCTCTCTCTCTCTCTCTCTCTCTCTCTCTCTCTCTCTCTCTCTCTCTCTCGTCTAGCTTCTGAAGTCCAATGGTTATTCAAGTATTAAACACCGTATCTTATATGTAATGAATGCTAAAACCAAAGAACGGATTTAAAAACTTCGGTCAGTTTCTCTATCCTTCTTCCCCTCTATTCAAGGCTTTTCGATCTTATTTAATTGCCTCATAGCACCCCTGACGCCAGAAGACATTTCCGGGAACTTCTTCAGATTCCCCGAAATCCATTTGTAGCCAAAACTGAACCATCCGATTGTTACCGTATAAAGCAAACCCCGCCTACAGTGTAACAAAATGGTCGTGGACACTGGTTCGGCTCAGATAGATCTGCCTTCGTATTTCAAATACTGTACTAGTGTTTTTGTTTTTTTTAAATCAAGTTTCTTTGCTGTAATTTGCGGGAAGATAGTAAACTGGCGATCTACAAAAGAGATATAAGAACATACCTCACAAAAAGGCTGGCTCCACAGGCGAGGTGTCCGCCTAAGACAGCAGCACCCTGCGCAGCCCGCCACCCAAANGGGGGGGGGGGGGGAGAGGAACTGGGATCACCTGGATGGATATCTATTTCGTAAGACGTGAAAGGCGTTCATCCGCAGGCATAACCATGCCACAAGGAGCAATAGCTTGTGCTATAAAAGACACTGAGACCTGGCGATCTATAAAGTTCAAAACATTTTGAAATTCTTTACACATGAAATTCAGAACAATAGCAATCCGATGCGGATGTGCAGTTGAAGTCAAATTTTTGTAGTGTCCTGTTATACTTTTCCTCTCCTTATATACCCGGAGCGGGCTTGAACAATAACCCTGTGAATTGGCAAAAAAAGTAAGAATAAAATACCTATTAATTTCATTTCTCTCCTTCATTCCATCCTCCCTTCTCCAGTCTCTCGCAATGCCAGCCATCTTCATGTAATTATGTATGATAATCACACAACGCGGTTGGTTTTGGAAGACAACCAAAATCTAATTTCCTTCAATTGTTCTCTCAACCTCTCTCAACATGAACTTTGCCCGGTAATCCTCATTACAACATTATACATGATGTTCCTTCGTCCCGTCTGAGGCAAAATGGCTGATAGTGATAATCGAGCCAGCCATGGCGAAACACAACAGTCACAATATCAAAATCGCACCATTCATATTCGATACTTGTCGGATACCAATTCGAGTAGTCTACATGAGAGCGCTGTGACGTATCTCAATAGTCAACACAACAGAGCTATGTGAAAACTGCACCATTCCTAGTTGGTATTACCCGAATACTAACTCGAGGAGTCTACACGAGACTGCCAGGAACTTATACAATAGTAAGGTCTCTGTCAAGACCGCACTATTCCCAGTCGATACTAATCAGATACCAGTTCGATAGTCAATATGAAAGCACCATGATATAACACAAAAGTCACAGCAGAGCTTTATCTTCGTGACTGTTCGATTCGATGATGATTCGATACAAGTTCAAGCAGGTTACACGAACTTAGAACTAAAGCGATGGAAGACATTTTTTTTTTTACACTAGAGTATCGGGCACGGGAAGTTGGCATTATCTACCAGCCATTATCCATATGTGCCTACAGAGCGTTCTTATTGAAACTCAAATCCATCACCAGTTTAAGCAAAATGTAAATGTAAACAATAGTGCAGCTGCATATTCAAATGTCGTTTCCAAAAGTTAAGGTGGCATCAGCCAACAAAAGCCGATGTAACAGACCGTATCAGCGAATCATATTATTCTGAGACTGAAAAAGTAGAGAGCGGAAGTAATGACACTTGGAGTTATGGCTTGCAATGCCTAGATGACCGTGCATGCATAATAACTTAGAATAGTCTATCTGGTCATTATTTGTTATCGTTCACAGACAGGAAAAAAGACGGTTGACTTCAGGAAATTCATTTGCAATATTACTTGAGTCTTAATTGCTCACCAATGCAAGACCCCCCAGTTTAATAAAATGATGGGGCAAGGGAGAGAGAGAGAGGAGAGAGAG
Source organism: Ellobium chinense (assembly GCA_033807755.1). Taxonomy (NCBI): domain Eukaryota; kingdom Metazoa; phylum Mollusca; class Gastropoda; order Ellobiida; family Ellobiidae; genus Ellobium; species Ellobium chinense. Next base: position 49,710 of record JAWQUT010000230.1, read on the forward strand.
AAAGAGAGAGATGGGAAGAGAGAGAAAGAGGGAGAGAGAGAGAGAAAAGAAGAAGGAAAGAAGAGGAAGACAATGCACTGAGCCCCCTACTGCTTTGAAAAATCTGGGAAAGTAAGTCTTCCTTTTTTTTTTTCAATCAGTCGATAGCACCAGCCGTTTTGTGCCCTACTTCCTCTCCCACGCCAAACACTTTCTCTCTCTCTCATTTTCTTTCTTTCTTTCTTGCCGGACAAAGAAAAAAATGATGACATAACAGGTGTAAGGAAAGATCACGTAACACAGGCTTCAGTGTTATCACCTCCTCCATGTTCACTTGAGAATATATCTGAAGTAAAGTGTTGACTCAAAAATGCCAGATAGCTGACAGCTTGCACTTACGATGGCATCTCTTACCATCGTAAGAATTATATTAACTCTTCATGTTGAAGGCTACTAAAAGTGCATTCAGTACCGGTGCACAGTGTAATTCTTACGATGGTAAGCGATCCCATCGTTAATGCGCAAGCTCTCAGCTGTTGTACCGTAGAGGCTGCCTATGCTTTGAAGGCAAGTATAGCACTAGAATACGGAGGTAGCTGGTGAACGAAAGACAGAGATAGTTGATAATGCTCGAGTTTAAGAGTTGTTTTGTAAATGCTTTCACCTGAGTAGTGAAGGACACATGGCAGTTTTGAGAATGATAGCAGTGAAGAGTCTGTCTTGAAAGGCAAGAGTGCACTAGAATAAGGAGGTAGCTGGTGAACGAAAGAGATACTTGCAAATGCTCTTGTATAAGACTTGTTTAGTAAATACTTTCATGATCCATGAAGGATATGTGGCAGTTTTGAGAATGATAACAGTGGAAATCCCTTAATGACCAAAGAGACGCAACGTTCTGAAGACATCCCAAATAAATGTGACCTGTTTCAAAGGCATAGTCATTTGGCAGAGTAATCATAACGGAGACGAGTACGATAAACTGGTATCGAATACAAAGGGTATATATTTTTTTCCATTTTTACGGCTCTGTTATGATGCATTTGCGGATCCCAAAGAAATGACACCAACTTAAGAGGCAGAGACAGAGTAATCAAAAATGAGACAAGTAGAATAAACTGGTATCGAATACAAAAAAAAGCCTTTTTTTTTTTTTCATTTTCACTGCTCTGTTATGATTTTTACCGAACAGGTCTGAGTATGCCAGACAGTATAAATCGGTCAATTTCAACAAAGTTGGATCAAGCCATGTTATAGATCTACTGAGTGAGCCGCTATGCGGTCAAACATCTGCTTGAATCATGGGAAAATCCCAGGCCCCTTACTGTCCCGCCAGCCAACCCTCCCCTCACCCCAATCCTTATTTATCGAGCGGAACCTAATCAAATGAATGGGTTTTCCAGCGACTTCTTTAAAGCGAATAACATACTTAGGTGTAAATCGCAAAAATGATATACTTGGAAGCTTCTCCAGTCGCAATGTTTGTTTTATGAGAACTACTCTTGGCTACATACTTGACAAGACAATCCCTGCACATACAAACTCTTTGCCAAACTTTGGCATTATCACACCGCATTGTTGGTGATGCTTATTGCCATGGAGTCTAAACTCTCTTGCCAATATAGCGTCCATGTTGAACTAAAACGTCGTATTAACTATTAAGCTCTCTTGCCAAAATAGCGTCCATGTGAACTAAAACGTGGTATTAAACTCTCTTGCCAAAATAGCGTTCATGTTGAACTAAAACGTGGTATTAAACTCTCTTGCCAAAATATCGTCCATGTTGAACTAAAACGTGGTATAAGGCTCTCTAGCCAAAATAGCGTCCATGTGAACTAAAACGACTAAATTAAACTCTCTTGCCAAAATAGCGGCTATGTTGAACTAAAACGTGGTATTCAAGAAATTAAGACAAATACAAATTTCTCTATGACATTGCTCAGAATTTATTTGGCTGGTTCTGACAATAGTATTCAAATTTACATGGGAACTCAAATATTTGTTGTAGATATATGTTTTTTATGTGAGGATCTAATTTTCGAAAAGTTGGAAATGCCCTTTCACGAAGATCCAATATTCAAGAGCTCCACATCATGGTTTTCTTGTTTATGAAAGCAGAAGTCTAGTGTAATCCAAAATGATATTACAGAAATACCCAGCGCCACTGGCACGTCTGCTCCATACAATAGAAAAACGTACTATAATCGATAATGTCGAAATAGTGAACTGTAGTAGCTAGACATAATTTCATTTGAGAGTCCCTTGCGGGTTTTCGTGCCTATACAAATATTTTACAAGTAATAAGCCCTCTGAACAATTTTGAAGGGAACGTTTTTTTCCCGTGGGAAGTAATGTTTGCGAGTCAATCGCAACTTGCGGAATTCGCGAAATTTAGATCTTCACGAACAAAACCACTTCTGCAGTAAGCACGTAAAAGTTTAATGAGGAATTATAGATCTCTTCAGACAATGTCCTACACACGGTGAACCCCAATAATATTATACCAATACATTATTTATTTATTATTTTATATCATACATAACATTACATTGCTGAATATGATATTATAACACATTACATTATATTATATTGCCAAGCAGTCAGCGCAACAACTGGTATGTTTCGGAGACCAGTTCTTAGCCACTGAAAAGACTACATCCCATCCCACTCGTCTCAGAGTTTCGTCAATGTGAAATACGACGCTTTACATCAACACTGAGGATATACTGTATTTATGTGTATGGTATTATGTTGTTTTGTTGTATGTATGCACACTAGGAATCATGAGGTGTATAACAATATTGCTCGTAAGAGATAATTCTGGGCAGCACCATAGATATATGCATCCACATGCCGACAAGGCAGGTAACAGGAGAGAAAGAGAGCGAGAGAGAGAGAGAGAGAGAGAGAGAGAGAGAGAGAGAGAGAGAGGGAGAGAGAAAGGTAGGGTAGGGAGTGAGAGTGGGTGGAAGTTAGAGATATAAGTAAATAAATACAAAGTTAGGGGCCAGGCAAGATTTAGAGACAGAGCAGTAGCTAAGATTAGAGGTTACATAGTGATAATCAATTATTCGTGTGTAAGTTCTCATCTAAACCACTGGTCTACCTCTTAAAAGAAGGTAGAGTTTGTAAAGCAGACCGCGTAATGCACAGGTCATCACCAGAAATGGGTTAGAATTTCCAGGCAAAAATTGCACTTGTAAGTATTGGACAGTGCACTTTTCTCCCTTAAACGCGATAATGTTACGATAACTGTCTTTTGCGACACATATATGATCTCTCTCTCTCTCTGTCTGTATATATATGTATATATATAAATATATTTATTTATTTATATATATGTATGTATGTGTGTGTGTGTGTGTGTGTGTGTGTGTGTGTGTGTGCGTGTGTGCGTGTTTGTGTGTGTGTGTGTGTGTGTGTGTGTGTGTGTGTGTGTGTGTTTTCCTGAATTCTCTGTCTCGATGCGGAATTAAGAGAACGTGAAAACACATTTTGATTAGAACTGAAGCAACTTTGTGCTGGACAGAAACTCCAGAAAAGCCGGCATACAGTCGTATAAATAGCATCTAAGACACAAGGATGAAGACAGGTCCTGAACAACTGGTGCTATTACAACTGACAGATGTGTATTTTCAAAATCATCACTCTTTTCAGAGCAAAGTGCGCTGTTCAGCACTTTGGGTTGAAACTTTGCATAAAAACTCCAATGCACTTCTGGTGATAAGTTGCGCATCATGTTATCTACATCATAACTTCCTGAGCATGGGGCGTGGTTCCTCTTAGTGCTATGCTCGCTTCTACCTTTGTTTTTATATACTGATATCTCCATGTTCCTCCCTCCCTTCCCTCTTCCGCTCCCTCCCTCTTTCTTTCTTTCTTTCTTTCTTTCTTTCTTTCTTTCTTTCTTTCTTTCTTTCTTTCTTTCTTTCTTTTCTTTCTTTCTTTCTTTCTTTCTTTTTTCTTTCTTTATTTCTTTCTCTTTTTCTTTCGCTCTCTCGGTCTATTTCCCCGAATACCTGGATTGCCTAGCTTGCATGGTTGCTGTGGCATAGAGTTTTCTCTATAAAAAGAAGGCGAAATTTTCATTGCTTGATGATATAAAATCCCACCTGTCTCAGCACTTTTTGTCTGCCTTTTCAAACCGTCTCTGGCATAATTCAGTGGCGTAGCACAGGATATCTTTACTAGAGAGAGGGCACTGGGTGGGGCACAGTGGTTGCTGTATGATGGAGAGGCGTGTGGTGTTTCATTGGAAGTCCTAATCTGGGTGCTTTCTCTCTGACCCTGAAGCCTTAACTCCCTTTCTCTTCCCTATTCCACCTTCGCATTTACTTCCCCGTTTTCCCACACTCATTACAAGCTTTTGCCTGACTGAGACTGAGAGTGTGTGCTGGTTGGAGCTTAGGGTAACTTATAGGAACGGGCTGGATTTCAATGCTCGGTTTTACTTGTCTCAAGCCAACAGCTGGTACTGTTGATTCCCTCATTCTCTTTGGTAAAGTTCGGTGGCGTAGCTGAGGAGTGGTCAGAAATGGAGGCAAACTTGTTGTAGAAGGGAAACACTGAACTCTTTGAAGCTTCACTGGCTCCGGTGTCCGTGACGTAATAACTGCACTTCTGAGAACTATGTTGAAATGAGGTAAAGTTCACGATATATCGGTATTTCGGAGTATCGACATGGAAGGATTCTACCGATGTGCCGATAAGATGGGTTCAACGGTTTAGACAATGATGATATGCCAATAGATGGAGTTCATTTTGTGAGGTGAAACGGAAAGGGGGAGGGGGGTTGTGTCTCGGGAGGAGGAGGTCCAAGCCGTCTTCATAAACGCCGCTGCCCCAGCAACATCTGGGCCAGGTGGTAGGAAACGCATCCCAGGTATACGGAAACCTGGAAAAATGCAGTGACATGCATGCACGCGAAGGTACGTATCCTTCAATCAACACGTGGTCTGTGACGTCACACGAAACAGGTCAGTCTGCATTTCGTTATTGTCTGTCGCGTGTTCGCAAACTGAGTTTTGTATTCTAGGAACTTTGGCTAATTTCCTTCCTAACGCATGGAACAGCTTGGAGTTTCAAGACAAGCTACGTCTTATAGATCTCTTCTTTGCGTCTTCAGCATGATTACAGAGCAAAGGGATTGCTGTTATACACGGGCTCGCGGAGTATTGATGGGGAAACACACGAAGATCCGTTGGATAAACTATCAGAAGAAAACGGAAAAATGGACCAAAGCAGAATGCTGGAAGCAGCAGATATAAAGAAAGGAAAAGAAGCAAAGAAGGGGGAAGTGAAGAGGATGAAAAAACAGAGGAAGAAAATGAGGATGGGAGAGAGAAGAGGAGATAAAGGCGTTTGTGGGTTAATCAATTGCTTGGCCAAAGTACTCTTCTCTATACTGGAATGTTACCAGAATCTTCAGAGCTGGCAGGCCGAACAGTGAGTTCGGGAATTGGCTTTCATGATTGAATATGGCCTCGGTATGCCGTAATTCGAATCTAATAGAGATTTTTGCCTCTCATTACGAAATGCCAGTTTGGCAAGGGCGATCGACTGTCTGTTGGCATGGTCATTCAGGGAGAAGGGAACGAATGAAGGACGGCCAATTAGTCCTTGATTCCGCGTCATTTCGGTACTTAGACCACGCTTGTTTTATAACCGTAGAAAGTTCGCCTCGCTCACGATTTTTTCCGGGACATCTTTTCATAGAGCCTCAACCGTGTGCGCTCTCACTGCCAGCGAAATGGGTTGGGCAAGTTCACCGAAACAGTCAGTTCAGTTCAAGTTCGGTTCACCACGTGAAAAATGTCCCTACGATCAGGTTTAGCTCGGTTCCATGCAAACTTGTGTTAATTTCAGATTAAGACAGTTCCTTTTGTTTTTTTTTTTCAAATTGGCGTTCGGTTTTTTATTTTCGAGGTAGATGTGAACTGAACTGAAATTTAGGTAGAAAATTAAAGTTCAGATCGAACTCTCATATTAGCTACAGTTCACATTCAAATCAGTTTGTCCAAAATAGCTACTTAGCTCAGATCAATTTCATTTGAACTGAACTTAAGATCACGAACTGCGTTCATATTGTGATCTCAGTTCAACTCAACCCTGACAGGGAAATGTCTCGTCCAGGAATGGATTAGCAATGGGACTGATATGACAATTGCCTCTGAAAATATAAAGGAACCTGTAAACCTTGTGTCAGTTTCCCCTCAGTAACAGTAACTGTACAGTTCTATATTGAGCTACAGAATTAAATAGTATGCACTGTCTCTCATCTCACGAAAGAGCGTTTGAGACATTTCGGGTGTTTTAAGCTGAGACTACTTTCCGAAGGCCCAGGAAGCAGAAAGAGCGAGTGAGCGCGAGAGAGAGAGGAAGAGGGTAAGAGAGAAAGAGAAAGAGAAAGAGAGAGAGATGGAAGCCAACTGAAGGACATCATCAAAGATGGACAGACATGAACAGAGATTGGCTGTTGACTGCGTGGAAGAGGAAATGAGGTAGGAGAAATTATCAGAAAATCGTCGTTGATCCTTGTATGGTACACATAAATTATGGATATGATGGGGCAAGGAGGATTAAATACATTCAAACACGCGTAATATGAAAAGTTTCTGAACGAAACTTGTACTACTCGAAAACAATCTGCAGGCAAGCTGCAAAGTTGATAGTTGTCCCTGACTAGTCTTATGTATATTGAAACCTCAATAATACGTAGCCACATTGCATGAATAATGAAAATAATATAGTAGAATATAAATGAATCCGTGCACATGAAACTGACATTTCGTAATGACTTAGTATAACTACCTCACACAGAAGTACCACAGTATATATATATAGCAAAGTATTCTAAACAGAAAATAGTAGAGACTCTCCTGCATATTACCATGTGGTACCAATGGTTTATGGATGTAACAGCTTCATTAAATATCAAAGCAATGATGACCACGTGTGGCCAGCGATCTACAACTCAGTCATGCAGAGAGCCAATAGCTTATGTAAGCATCTAAGCATGGTCGAATGTACCCAATATACT
>JAWQUT010000230.1:65068-96864 GCA_033807755.1 Ellobium chinense
GGGGCGGCTTAGCTGTCTTTTCTTTTCTATTCAGAGAGGCTTTATATTTTTGAAAAGTAACTTTTCTTCATAAAGCTTCCGCAAGTCGTCAAGTGTCAAGCTGATACAAAAGTTATGTTGCTTTTTCGTTAGTCAGAGTTCATGGATCAAAGGTGGAGCCATACTTAATTTTGTTGACTGTAGGCCGTAATTCGATGCTCAGGGAAACAAAGCCTACTCAAAGATTAGATATTGTTACCAATAAAATTAATTAATAATGATAAAGGTAATAACAGTAAGAAATAATATAACAGCAACAATAATAATAATAATGAAGTCTTTTCACTTTCACTATCTATAACCATTTGCCAGATGGGTATTCCACATAGTCGCAACTCAGTTCCACTCAAGAGTTTTCAGAGGACAAAATATTGTACTTTTTTTTTTTTTTTTTAAGTGCACAATTCGCCGGATAAATACAACTTTTGTCAGTTTCAAGTTCAAAATGCTCCCAAGGATCAATATTAGGTACAAAATTACTGAAGAACGAAACTATCCTCTTTATTCACCCCTGCAAATAAATAGACAATGAGCATTCACATGCAAGTTGGCGAAATTCACTTAGAGCTGGCCGATTCATAGAACTTCTTGATTTTCCCTTTACAAACTTAAATATTATTCTCTCAAAAGCCCTCCGGCTATACACAAACGTGTCTAAATACCTGCATATAGGGGTTGTTTAAATAGAAAAAGGTTGGTTATGCGTTACATCATTTCGACGTGTAATTGTCATATCCTTGTCATTTTGTCGTCTCGGTGCGCCCGTTCCACAAAACACCGGAAATCCTGTTACAGTTTAACTTGGAAAAATTAGATCCTTTACAACCTTATCTTGTCTTGCACACGTCCTTTTGACAACACCACGAGACCTCTCCAGAAGGTAATCCTACAGGAAAAGTGTTTTTTTCAGGTTTTCTGAAGATCCGTGAAGTGTGTCATACAGGTCTGTCTGTATGGATCAATATTTCTTCCTGATCTAAGAACAATAATATCAATTTTAGATGTAAGAATTTTTGTGGTAAATGGAAAACAAGAGCGACAACACTGCTAACCGGTAAAATTTAACTAGATAAAAATTATTTATTGTTCTTATGCACTATACTTGATTTACGTAAACTATAATGAATTACCAGATTGATTCCGAACACTTTCTTAATTGATTCATTTGACAAATCTGTTCATCTTTTTCCCTATGTCCTGGGTAAAATGGAAGACAGAAAGGTATAGGAAAATTAGTATAAAGTAGGCAGTAACATCGTACCACTGAAATGATTTGTATTCCTCAAGTTTTACAGCAGCAACCTCTCTGTATGTAACTCAAAAGATTGACCCCACCACCACGACAGACAAGCAGCACTTACACCGTTCTGTCATAACTATGACATCACGTGTTTTGGGCCATATTTCACTTACATGTCTTCATCACGTCCAAAGTTTACTGATGCTTCCTAATTTGGGCCTTGTCCTTCGTCTGCTGTCCTTCGTTCCACCTTTACTGGAGTTCATTTTCGGAGGTGGTTTACCTTTGCCTTGCTGGCTAATAGACATCAAGTGGTCATCTTAAAGGTTTTTGCTTAGCTTGCTCTTTACGATTTGAAGTTCTGGTCTGTCCTCGTCCGCTTGTTTGACCGCTGTCGTTCGTTCTACCTGGGCAGAGTTCGCTTTGGAAGGTATGTAACCTTTGTTTCACTGTTACAAAGAAGTCAAGAGGTCATCTTAAAGGTTTTTGCTTAGTTTGATTTTTGCAGTTGGTGCTGACCTAGATAAGAAATTTTCGAGGCTCGAAATTTCTTTTTTTTTTTCTACAGGGATATTTTGTTTACGAGGATTGTCAGATCTCTTGAAATTTCTTCCTACTGCTTTTCTGGGTTTTGGTCTTCCAGAAGATTTTCCTTGACCAGGAACCTCTACAACAATCTCTACTGTGAAAATCTCCTTTATTTCATTTTAAATTCAGATACGGCCCTGAGATAATATTATCATAGCAGGCTATAGCAGTTCCTTGAAGGTAGAGAGAGATTGAAGCCAATATAGAGACAGACATTTTCACAGCATTACTTTAATTTGGAGTAATCACGGACTTCCTGGAAACACAGCCGTGCAAATTCTTTTAAGAAATTTTAAAAACTTGAAAGCAGAAAGCCGAATCCGATTCATCTGTGCGATACAATGACCACCGGAGGCGAAATCGAGCTGACCGTCATGGAGGACGCTACAACTGTGATGACAATTGAGGTCAAGGGCAAAAAGTCGAAACCCAAGCACAAGGTGAAGGTCGTGCACAACCTGGACCATCATCCTCATCACGTGACCAAGGCGGTGAGTACTGACACTGCATTAAGTATGAATGTGAAGATTACGTTTATACAGTTTTTTATGGAGGGTCTTGCGTGCATGCATATCGTTGAAAGCAGCAAGTTCAAGTTCGAAGGTTTTATTAGGCCATAGGCCAACATCATTTCACAGTGTTGTACAATATCATATTAATACAATTCACTGCAAAGACGCATACATGTTCCTCATGCACACTATTTCCACTCATCTACCACTTTCTCAACTAGCTGACACCCAGCGTTGGGCTAAGTCAAAATTCGAAAATACAAACATGGATTACAAGTGCTTCCAATATTATATAATAAAATAAAGCATTCTTTAGTTGTCATGTACTGTGCGGACTGACCGAGACTGTGCAATCTGTAATGCATAATAATAATATGCATTTGTTTTATTTTTTTCTGGTGTTGATTCCATTCTAGAAGACAATTTTCTCTGAACAAAGATATAGCTCGCTATTATGGTAACAACCTGTGTGCTACATTCCACCAAAGCACTGGATTTCTTATGAGACCCGACCTCTATTGGACGTCCAGCCGTTTGAAGCCGAATTCCATGAAACCTCATAGGCTTGAGCTGGCGTAAATATAACTTATTGTGTTCAATTACCACATCACACCTTGTCTATCACGTCTTTTTGATAAGGTCAGAGCAGTGTTCCGAAAATGTCACAGCAGATTTGAATGTGCAAAAGACATGGCTTTTCAGGACTCACTGGTCACATCGGAAGGGATGGGGTACACTCCAGCATTCAGAAAGCGCCCCCACCCTCTCCTCCCCCAAACACCCTGCCCATTGTGAGAGGAATAAATAAATCACTCGCTAAAAAGTGCATTTCGTTCACACATTTTTAATATGATTTTCTTTTTCTTTGAATCACTTCATATTGGTCAGGCCCTCCTCATTTCATTCTCCACAGTATAAAGACCAGGTATCATTATTACTATTTTGAGACACCAGTCTTCGGTGTGTGAGAATATGTATTAAACATGCTGGTCATTTCGAAGGAAAAAAATACCTTAACCCTCTAGTGCCCAGCGTATCAGATCTGATACATTTCGTGGAACAAAGAAAAAGCAAACCAAGATCATCACCCCACCATAATAGTGTGAAGTCGCATGAGCGGGCATTAGCCTGGATGAGACTTATAAACCGCATTATTATTATGATTATTATTATTATTGCTATTATTATTATTATTATTATTATTATTATTTTGATGCTTGTTCCAGCATAGTGGATCCAGAAGTGATCCAAAAACTGGAGCTCGGACTTTTTGTGCCATTGTAAATAGGGCTGGGCACTAGAGGGTTAAAGAATTTTTTAACTGATAAGCCCAGGTTGGTAAGCTCTGAAGCAAGACATTTTATGGTAGAAGTTCTTTACCTGAAGTCTAGACTAATATTAGGAAAAGAGAACTTCTAGGCCCTACTTAGGTGTACCAAGTTTTTTTTTTTGGTTGCTTCCCATGAATGGGGACTTTTCGGTTACTGGCATTGTTTATCTTCTTTGTGCCCTATAACTGAAACGTTTCCAACAAATTCTACTCTACTGTGATCTCAATTTTTTTCCCCCATTGAGGCTGAAGTACTTCCATTGGCCTTTCGTTTAATTGGAAGAGACATTGGGCATTAACGTCCAGACTTTGTCGCAGATCACTTTCTTAGAAGGTCACCTTTCCTTCTGACTTGGTACCTAAATTTTATAAGGCTGGTTATCAATATTAGGCTGTACCATTCCAAGAATGGGTTGTTCTTACCAGCATCCAATTAGAGATAATATTTCGGATCGTAGATACCATTCGCATTCCTGGATATTTAGAAGTAGTGAGACTGTTTCACAGTATTTTTACTTCATAGTTTACTTATGCATCCTAGAGATTGCTCGATTGGTACAAGAGTGAATCAAAAAAGTTTTTGGTCTTAACAAGAAAATTAATGAATGATTTTGGAAAAACAAACTTAACCCATTACAGTGTTTTGTAATGTCCCACATGACACTGCATTGTGCATAAACTGTCACTAGTGCAGGACAACAGCGACAGTGCTAAGTATGCTCAAACAAACAAACTAACGAACTAACAAAGAAAGAAAGACACAAACAAAGAGTGCCGACCAACCCTGATAGGGAACAAAAGGAAAGCTTTTCGACAACTCCTAACAAGAGAACAAGAAAAGGCTGATAAAAGCTGAGCCTGTCCTCATGGCTATCTTCCTTCATTACGGAGCTAATACTCATCAGGACCGGTAATGCACACGTTTTATTCATTCCTCAGCATGGTCACACACATGACTTGTCTCCCTTGACACATCTATTACTTCCCCTGTCAATTTTCATTACGCAAGCCCTGGCGTGGAGTACCCGAAGTAAACAATAGAAGCCTTTTGTTGTCCGCGGTGCGTAAACGTAGCCGCCGAGTTTCTTGCTATTGCGGAAAGATATGTTGCTGATGTTGTTTTAATGGTTCGCTGTCGTTGTTGTAGAACATTTATTGCCGTTGCCACAGCTGTTGCTTCTGCTGCTGTTGTTGATGGCGGTGGTGCATATTTCAACTGTTGTGGTGCAGTGAATAGGTCTAGTACCAAAGCTGGAGTTGACAGTGGTTTGTACAAGTACCATCGATACTGGCTTCTGAGGAAGCCCCCAGAGAGTCTCCTCCAGCAATGTCCACGCAAGACGATCGTTGACCCTTACAGCAATAACCACATATTACCTACAATGATTTTTTTTCAAAATTCTCCTGCTTCAGTCAATGAAATAAGCACTTAACATAAAGCATCAATTCAATAAAGCATCATTGGCGATAGTGAAAAACAATACACAGAAAAGGGTCACGGGGAAACACTAGGCTAGAAACACAAAGAAGCTAAAAGAAAAATCCAGGCGCACACAATGTAATGCAGGCTGTGAAGTTAGCAGCTTTGATTTAACGTATATGTGCAGTCGACCTGCAAGCTGGGGGTTCGAGACCTGACAGGGGCACAATAAATGTCTTATGATGTTGGATGAATTTTGGCTTTAAATTTCGTAATGGTTATCAAAACTCCTTGGTGGCTCACTTTTTAAATTACATGTACACTGACAACTTAATAATAATAATAATAATAATAATAATAATAATAATAACAATGCAGTTTATAAGTCTCATATCCAGCCTAATGCCCGCTCATGCGACTTCACACCATTATTACCCCAGCAGGCCTGATCACCCTAGGACTTTCTCGATTCCCTAAGGAGCATACAGTGCCGCTGCCATTTATAGGGGCTGATCAGTAGCATTCTGACAATATCTTTCACTGCCTATAGCCAGGTACCCATTTTACAGACGGGTGGACTGAGGAAAATGTGAATGAAATGCTTTCCTAAGGCACTTACAACATGACCTAATGATGGATAATTCCAGCAGAAAGCCACGTTAGTTGCCCTATTTTCTGAAAAGCTCTGACTTTACAGCAATCAGTTTCCTTTATATTTAAAGAATAAAGTAACTCTTGTTAAACACCACCAACACTTATTGCTTAATGTCAAAGCTTTTCAGATATGTGCGTAACTGACTTGGCATTCTCCTGGAATTGTCCTGATCATTTCTTCTTCCCACTTCCTCTACCTGTAAAGCCTTGCCACTTGATCTCATGGAAATAGAAGAACATCTATCTTTCCCATGTGCGTCTACTATTTCTCTAACTGTAAATCACATGGGGGTAATAATGCAAATCGTCATATTCAGGGGCGTAACTTCTCAGGATGCCCCGATCCCAGCCCTCGCCAATCATGCTTAGAATTCTCGATGAGTCTCTCACCCCATTCCTATATTACTTATGCACTATCAGCATTGGTTTCAATAGTGTTAACAATCTTATGTCTCAGGACGTCTTCTTAACCTCACGCTTTGAGGATTCTACGAGGGTGGTTATCGACGGGCCTGATGGTGTCAATCTGTTCTCAGCCTGCCATCCAGCCCTTCATTCATATCTGTTCTCCTTATTGCCCCCCTCCCCCACCTTCAAAGAAAAAAAAATCAGCCTTTGTGCCTTAACCACCCAAACTTCTCGTGGGTGATGTTTCAGGTGGGCCTTTCCCTTCCCACAAACTGTTTTCTGATATGCAGCTTGCGGTCTAAATCGGTCCCTATATCCGAGGGTTCTCAAAATTTTCACCATATGACACCAGACCAAGCTGCGAAAAGGAAGAACGAAGAATGCGGGTGGGTTCAAACCCTCCAGTTCTTCTCCAGATAGTACCAATTACAACAGAAGGGCACATATTATGATTCTGACATAGGCTTGGCCCGGCCTTCTTCGTGTGTCAGGAAGTAGCATGTGTCTAAACAATAGCTTCTGTGGGATGGTCGTTTTTCTTCAGAGGAGCTCCCTTTTTTTTTGTTTTCCACATTGAAAGTGTCCTAATACGTAAGTTCAAATCAACAGAAAGTGGATCCGCAACAGATCCCTGTATATTAGCCCAACAGTAATTAGAAATATTTCTTAAACAATGCGTTTCTATCTTTTGTTCACTTATCTTTAATACACCTCCCTTCCTCCACCTGTAGGATTCCCTCAGAAACTGTTGCAGGTTCATTGTCCTGTTCATGCACAAGTCATAATGCCTAAATTAGGTCATATGAACTTTTGGTATCATTCTGTTCAAAAGTTTAAGGCAAGTTTGCTGAACGTAGCGAAATCCACGGGTGAGTCCAAAAATGTAAAATCATATCACTTTTATGAGAAATTAGGGCTCTTTATGCAACTAAAATCGTTAATACGATCCCACTTTCCTTCAAACATTTATATGGACTGTGATGATATACCCTAGAACAGATGTCCCGCGCCAAATTAATCTTGTGGCAAGAGTAACGTTTGATACGATCCCGCATTTTCGAGGACCTCGAACAAAATGCTTAAACACTCTTTGGTGAAATGTAGAATCCTAGAGTAGATTTCATTACATATCTATTTACTGACATTTTCTTAACGAGATTTGTGACCGCATTACAGAAGGCGAGCGTCCGCAATGTGTAATTCTTTCTCTTTCACACTCTCATTATTTCATTCATCCCCCTCTAGACTGTACTGTAAAGGTCCCGAGGAGTTTAAATCTGCACCTGATAGTGATACTATAGGCCCCGCTTTACCATAACGCGGCCCCATAGATGACAGGCATTCTTGTTTGAGAACCTCTGCCCTGTTCCATTGACTGTTTACGCAACCTCTTCATCATACTCACTTCATTCACTGCTCTCATCACCAAAGCTGCACAGTTCAAAGCAATGAAAACATTATCCTTAAAGCAGTAACTCTGGTAATAATAGAGAGCTCTTATTTACAAGTTTGGATCTCTGACGGACTGTCATGGCAGAGGCACGGATGTCAATATGGCTTTCCATTGCATGTTATGAATTAGGTGTAAAATTTATATGATTCGGGTTCATCATATGTTTTATAATGTTCCTATACTCCGAAAGGTGTATTCTGGCTGTTCAGTCGGTATACTCATTCAATAACTTTTACAGTCGAAAAAAAAAATGTTTCCATAAAAAGAAATTATGGTTAGCTCACAATTATGGTTACTTATTATAAGTTGTGCTTTAAAGACATGTACACTCTGGACTAGAAACACAGTGGAGATATGGTATAAATTTTGACCATATTGCTCACTTTATCGAATTTCTCTGTACTTGCAGCGAAGTTGACTCCTGAAACCCCAAGTATGCTTTAAAGCGAAATATGAGCATGTTGTTTTGCAACAAAAGGCCATATGTACATTATATACAGCAATCTGATCATATGGTATTTTGTCGTGAAAAAGCCCTTACCTCCAGATTGCGAGCAATTTGACCAGGTTTAGCACACGTGCAGTTGTGGTTCTTACACTGTGTATATTTATAGTGTGGGAGCACATTGTTTTGTAAATGTCGCAGCTGCTTTTGCAGGTGTGTTGTTAGAGCCCAAGGCATAATGTTCTTAGTTCTTGTCGCCTTGTCTTTCATTCTATGTCTTTTGCTTCGTCTTTCTATCTCAATTTTTCTGTCTGTCATTCTCTCTCTATCTTTTTTTTTTTGTTGTTCTGTTGCTCCTCTTATTTTGGGCTACTCCTTTGTGTTGCTGTGGCATTTTTCTCCATTTTTTTTGGTTGTTGTTTTCTTTTCACTCACTCTACATCAAATTCTCTGTGTACAAATGTATTCCTTGCCCTCTTTTGTCTTTCGTTCTTTTTTCTTCTAGTGATGCTGTGGTTATCCATTCTTCGTTTTTCTTGTTTTACCTTCTTTTTTCATTTGTGATAATGAGGTTTCATTTTTCTATTTCATTGTCCCACCTTCCCCTTTTTTTATTCATTCGTTTTTTTTTCTTTATCACTCCTCGTCCTCTTTCAGTACTCGAACCATGGTGTCACTGTAATCTTTCTTTCTTTCTTTCTTTCTTTCTTTCTTTCTTTCTTTCTTTCTTTCTTTCTTTCTTTCTTTCTTTCTTCAAAATTATACACTACTATTTAATTATATTCCCCCACCCCCACCCCCCACACCCACACCCAAGTATGTGTTACAAGCTGCACCTGACACATCTATCTTCACAGTTGACCTTTCCGAAAAGGCTAAAAGAAAAAAAAAACACCCAGCATTCCACATGGCTAAACTAGGCCAACCGAGGTCTCCACATGATTAAATTTAATAAAGGCAAACCGCGCCCACTTTTTTTGTTCGTTTGTTGTTGTTTACACCACCCACAACAATAAGCATTACTCAGCCAGTAACGGTTTTAAGCCACACTCTAAAGTCAGGGCAAATACAGGATTACATGTACATGTCCTGACTGGCTGATTCGGAAAGGTGAATTGCGAACACTTCTATACACCCTTCCGGAATCCCTCGCCTAAAGTGCAAAAAGGTAGGGGTACTGACGTGCGTAATAGGAGCTACAAGGCCACCAGTCGTTAACTCTTTTGAAATTCCCGACGCGTTTTTCTAATTTTAGCAACTCCATTCTGCATACACTTTCATAAAACGGTGCAATGGCTTTACCATTAATTTGGCTGTAAGTTATGCAACAAACGATGCGGTGAAATTTTGACCTGTGTGTTATAATGCGGTTTTGTCGGTCTATCTGTTTCCAAGTCTGTCTGTCTCGTTCTATGTCTGTCATCTGTCTTTGTCATAGCAGTGATTAAATTGTCAGAGTAAACTAACCCTTCTTGATGTCGGCCTTTCTCTTTTATCTGTTTCTGTCTGTTTGCCCTCCTTTGAGTCTGCTGACCTGTCTGCTTACTCATCTGGCTGTTTTCCTCTTAATTCAAATATCTGCCTGTTTCTTATCTATCTGGCTTATCTCTCTCTCTTTCTTATTCCTCTCTGTGTGTGTGTGTGTGTGTGTGTGTGTGTGTGTGTGTGTGTGTGTGTGTGTATTTGTGTGTGTGTGTGTGTGTGTGTGTGTGTGTGTGTGTGTGTGTCTGTGTGTCTGTTGGCCTGTTTGCTTGTCTGTCTGCCTGTCTGCAGTCTGCCTATCTTTCTGTGTGTGTCTGTCTCTCTGTCTTTGTGCTCGTCTGTCTGTCTGTGTGTCTGTCTGTCTGTCTGTCTGTCTGTCTGCCTGCCTGCCTGCCTGCCTGTCTGTCTGCCTGTCGACTCGTCTGTCTACCTCTTGGGTTATTTATTTGTCTGTACGTACGTCATGCGTCGTCTATTTTCCCAACATTAAACTGAAAGGGCGGAGCACCTTATACACATCTCACCCCAGATTTTTTTTGACCCCCCATTTCCGCATTAAACGCTGCCAGTGATCAAAGCAATCATGTTTTTTGGCTCACATGTTCTCGTAAGTCTTGACTCCTAGGCTTTCACTTCTTTTGTTCTATATATAAAATCTTTTCATTCCTGTCCCTTGCATCGTTACACGATTTTTATGAAAGCCCGGCGCCGTATACACCCAAAATAACATTGTCAGGGCCGGGCGAAGCCCTTCAAACTTCCAATGCCCTTCTGGCTTCCTTCGCCATTCTCTGCTGTTCAATGTTATGTCTTCCCCAGCATTCTAATCTACTTCCTGGTTTGTAAGGCAGGACGTATTTTGATTATTGTTCTCCACTCTTTCTTTCTTTCTTTCTTTCTTTCTTTCTTTCTTTCTTTCTTTCTTTCTTTCCCCTTACATATGTTTGTCTTACTTGTTTTTTTTCCCCTTCCTGGTTTGCTTGGATACTATATTTTATGCGGTGTACTGTAGAACATCTGGCTGAGAATCTGCACGGGGAATAAACCTAAGCTCTCTGGAACTTCATTATCAACCAAGATGGAACGTGTCATAACTTATGGCTTCATGTATTCGAATAATTCGCATATACATTGTAATTTTATAAATTCTCGAGTCTTTCTTTATTCACATTGACGTGTATAGGAACTCACACACCTCACAGTTTAGACTCTTGGCCTGATCAAACTGTTAGTACCAACGGCAATTTCAGGGCAGCAGCAAAAGCAGTAGTAAACAGCGGCGGCGGCAGCAATAGCCCAGCTTTAGCCCCGTTTGGAAACTGATCACTTATGTTTACAGTTTACCTAATCTATTAATTCTTCGCAGCACAACGTGCCGTGAATAAGATTTCCAAAATCATGCTCAGCACTGTCCATTTCATGAACTGGGCAAAAAAAAAATGGCATTTCCTGAAATGAGCAGTGGGATGAACATTTCATGAAAATGAGCAGTCTCGTTGCTCAGTTCATGAAATGGGCTATTTCATAAACTGAATGTAACACATACATTGTCTATGACGCCTGTTTATCTCCGTTCTAAGCCTTTGATGCCTTTCCCCTGGAAAATGAATATGACCTGTCCACGGCACCAAATGCCCGTTTCCAAAGATCATTGCCCATCTGATTCATGGGACTTGGACCTTTAGAAGTTTGACAAATCAATCACCAAGTGTTACATAACTATGTGTTCCGTTAATAATTAAATAGGCTGAGTGGGCACCTAATGTCATTGTCTCATCTCACCTCCGAATTTGGCGTTGTCCAGCGAGGCAAAAATGTCAAAGCCATTCGTTAGGTTTATCCGGTGCAAGCTGGAGTGTCCCCGTTAAACTGATTTCTACTCATCGCTATCTTTCTCTGAGTCTCGCTCGAAATCTGTAAACGTGTACTTTGTCTCCCATTCTCGCATTTGATTTTAGTTCGTCTTCCAGGGCTGGAGCTGAAAATGGGATATTACAATACTCTAGTATAAGCTCATTACATGTCGCGAGCTTCTTTCTTTAAACACACAGTAAAGTTTTGGAGATGCATTGAAATAAAATCGTCCCGGTNTTACCCCTCTCCCTAACCCCCCCCCCCAAAAAAAAAACCCACCAAATACTGGGCGACAACCCTCCTCCTCTTTACCAAGTGTCTGGAAGTTGACGCTCCTGCCAAACCGCCAAACCGCCTGGCAATTATGAGGGAGAAATCACTTAACTGCTCGACTGTGGTTTGCTTAATTGGCGGGTCTATTTTTGAGCGTCTCGACAAGACGAGTATGGATGTGTGTGTCTGGGGGAAAGGACGGGGAGAGGGGGGAAGGGGGNGGAGCTCATCAGTTCATGACCTCATGCAGGCAACAAGTTTATGAGCTCAGAAAGAATGAGCGAAGTAGATATTTTTGAAGACAATTTTCTTTTTTCATAAAAAGTAAGAATCAGAAAACCGATACTTTTAAAGCTATCAAGTTTCCAGGGCAAAAAGTGTGGTTATAACATATTGAAAGATGGAAAGACGGCAGAAAACAAGAAGGTGGAAAGATTCTGAAACGCAAAAGCCATTTATGGAGTCATTCACTTAATTACCTATAAATGATTGATCAGTGATTGTTTATGTATAAATTGCTAAAGATTGGCTGATAGATAAACTAACCAGATGATTGCTTGCTTGCTTGCTGACTTGATTGATTGATTGATTGATTGATTGATTGATTGATTGATTGATTGATTGATTGATGATTGATTGATTGATTGATTGATTGATTGATTGATTGATTGATTGGCAAGCCTGACTAGCAAGACAAGAGTGATATTCCTGTCTACATATAACACAGTCTGTAGGTTTTCATTCATTTCTTTTTAAAACATAATTTGACACAGGCAATGGCCAGGACCAACGATGATGAAGATGAAGATATTGATATATTATTGCTAATAACGATGATAATGGCTTACGATGTAGCACGACTCAGTCCTTTGGTTCCTCTCCTTCCAGTGTCTTTCCATAACTGTTAGTCTCGAGTTCGAAACCTGCTTGGGTATTGTCTTTGCGGTTTTGTGGTTTTGCGGTTCGAGAAAGGTATTCTGTTGTCAGCAGTTCAAAAGGAGTTTATGGCTCATCTCTGATATATCTAAACATCTTTATGTTGAAATGGGGCGATAAAACCGGACATAGACAAAGATCAGATTTCAGTTCCTCCCCTCGCCTTTCATACCTCACCGTCCCCAAATACGGAAAGGTATATTATCTGAAGTTTTTCCACCCGTACTTAGTTTAGAATTTGCCACCTCTCGAACAGTGTTGTCATAACTTTTTTATTTTGGTCTGTTTATTTATCTGGTTGTTTGTCCATTTGTCCGCTTATATACTTCAAATGGTAGCTATATGGCCATGTTTTGCAACATTGTTACAATGGTAATAAACTTGTGAAATATTTTAAAAAATCTTTTCAAAGAATTCTTAAGCATATCAATCTATGCCTTTGTAACACTTTAAAATCCATACTTACCGGTTTTAAAAGTTATTCTCTCTAAAAGTTAATTCTTTACACCTCCATACTCCCGGCACTACTCTTTGTCTTTTTCTACATTTTTTATTCTGTTTTGCTCGTTTTCACCTCGTATATAACTTAGTCTACACTATCTCAGCTCTTCCTCCCCCTCCAATTATTGTTAGTAAGGTTCAGCACAAGCGCACGCGCGTACCCGCTCGAGTGAGCAGCTACGAGAGAGAGAAGGATGACTCACACGTCTTCAAGTGGTGAGTGTTATAAATAAAAACCGAAGGGGGTAAAAAAAAGCGCGAAGGCGTGGTTATTTTTAGCTGGCCGCCAGGGAGAGAGTGGCTATTTCTGGGGCACAGATGAGGATGATACGGTTGTAGATTCAGAATTTAGGCCTAGTTACTCTTACTGTCTTGAGATACAGATTGGGTCTGGCAGAAATGGACTCTTAGAGAGAGAGAGAGAGAGAGAGAGAGAGAAAGAGAGAGAGAGAGAGAGAGAGAGAGAGAGAGAGAGAGCATGTGTGTATGAGACGGAGAAAGACGGATGGACGGAAGAAGGAAGAAGAATGGGTAGTTAAGCAGAAAGAGGGCATAAATGTATGCATGTAGATATTTTCTGATAGATAACCGCCTTTTGCTGATAATGTAAAAGACAGACAGACAGACAGACAGACAGACAGACAGACAGACAGACAGACAGACAGACAGACAGACAGACAGACAGACAGACAGACAGACAGAGACTATTAACAGGACAGATAGACAGACAGACAGACAGACAGAGACAGACGGATAGACAGACAGACAGACAGACAGACAGACAGACAGACAGACAGATAGACAGACAGACAGACAGACTATTAACAGGTCAACGCTCTGTGCTGTAGTTCTTACATGTCGTATTGTCCTGGATTCAGGATATAATCATCATGACTGTGAATATAGGAGAAGTGTGAAAGAAAACTCTGACAAGGGGGAAAAGAGAAAGAGAGTGAAATACCGAGTCAGTCAGTCAGTTAGTCGACCAGTCAGGCAGACTGGGAGGCAGGCAGGCAGGCAGGCAGGCAGATAGGCAGATAGATAGGCAGGCAGGCAGGCAGGCGCAGACCAGGCAGGCACAGGCAGGCAGGCAGGCAGGCAGGCAGGCAGGCACAGTTAGGCAGGCAGGCAGGCAGTCAGGACTGATTACAGTTTTGGAGCTAGTTGAAAATATTTCGCATAATATTGTATGTTTCGTTTTTGTTGAAGGAAGTGATAGATGGAAAGAGAGGGTACTGCCTGAAAATGAGAGAGGACGTCAAATGAAAGAGAGAGAGAGAGAGAGAGAGAGAGAGAGAGAGAGAGAGAGAGAGAGAGAGAGANGAGAGACAGACAGACAGACAGACAGACAGACAGACAGACAGACAGACAGACAGAAAGAGACACAGAGAGAGAAGTGGACCAGACTGTTTATTATCAAGAAATAGCGATGAATTACTTAAAATGTAATATGTTTAGATCTCCGGCGGGCAGTGGTCAGAGGTGCCGAGGTGGAGACAGCCAACAGTTGATGGAACAGGCAGGGGGAAGGATGGATGGATGGATGGATGGATGGATGGATGGATGGATGGATGGATGGATGGATGAATGGATGAATGGATGGATTGATGGATTTTTTAAATTTGCAGTATTGTGTGAATATGTATTTTGTGCATAATTCTGACATTAGACATTACGACATAGACATATAGACATATAATATGGATCTATTACTTTGATATACAAACCAATGTCTCTATGGGCTAAACAGAAGTTTTCTTTCTACTTATTTTTAATATTTGGCCAAATGAGACATGAAAAGCTAAGATGATTTCTAGGAAATGAAAGCAGTTTGTATTTGTGTAACTTTGGGGCTGTGCGTGTGCAATCTCTTCTCTCAACCTCACCTCTGATTCTGTCGTCTAAGGACTAAAAAGTCGTAATGTGCAAAGGATTACTTGGCATAGATAAGAGGTTTTGGTAACAACGAGAGCTCTGTAGTTAAGCCTACCTGGTTTTCCTCCCACTCAGTAAACCAACATGAGAAACCGCACGTAAAGATACCCTGAGCTCGATATAAACATCATTACACAAGAGGTTACGGCCTGTCAGGGGGATAAGAATGGATTACAGAAGGCGTTGGAGTCAGGAGGGCTTGGGGATGAGGGTGAGCTATAAATGTGAATGTATGTGAATGTATTCGGCCACACTACTAGGACTTAGGAAGCTGCTTCTTTTTGTGTTGGAACGTTGTGGGAGGGAGAGAAAGCTTATGGCCGGGGGTTGAGGGNGGGGGGGGGGGAAGGACGGAGTGGAAAGGGGAAGTTAGTATAATTTGATCTTTTTATCCAAAATAGCCTCCAAAATACAATACAGGCCTTCAAATATAACTGATAGTGAAGAATACAATGCCATTCAAAATATAAGATGCTTTCCTTGATGTCATAACAACCTGAGTATAAAAGTGATAATGATAATGAGCTTCAATTAGCAATTCAGATTGCTAAGAACTTCGTTGATTCTTTGCTCCGCGGTTGTTATGTTTACAGAGTACCCCCTTCCAGATTTATTGGCCAACTGATACGCCTCTGAAAACGAATGGTGATGTTCATATTATGACATACTGTTCCGAGGATCCGTCAAAATACGGATAAATGCGGGGCGTATGGCGATGGGAAAACGATTTAGATCTGTTATCTGCTTTAGAACTAGAGGTGGGCGATACGTGAAGTTTAAAGTATCGCGCTACTCGGCATTTGAGCTCTAAAGTATCGAGTCTATTTCGATTCTGATTCTAAGTACTGGGTAGGTATTTGGATACTTCGATATCTTTCTGATATATGGAAACTTCACTTTCGACATTTCCCATATTTTCGATACTTCCGATATTTTGGACACTTCCGATACTTTCGATACCTTTCGATACTGAATAGAAATACCTCATGATCTACCATATGGGTACCGAAGGTATCACGATATTGCCCACCACAATTTAGTCCTAGAGGTTGTTGTTTTAGAACAGTGAAATGGTTGTGATGGTGAAAGTGGTGGTGCGAGTGATGAAATCGGTGGTGCTCTTATTAGTCGTTGCTGCTGTTTTTATTTTGTTGTTGTTATTGTTGA
Organism: Ellobium chinense; assembly: GCA_033807755.1. Taxonomy (NCBI): domain Eukaryota; kingdom Metazoa; phylum Mollusca; class Gastropoda; order Ellobiida; family Ellobiidae; genus Ellobium; species Ellobium chinense. Next base: position 81,306 of record JAWQUT010000230.1, read on the forward strand.
TGTTGCTATTGTTGCTGTTGATAATGATGTTGGTGCTGGTGAAAATGACGATATTATTATTAGTCCGGTCCGAATGTAACAAAAAAGAGTCGATTAGTTCATTTTCTATTACCAACATGCCATTTGCACAGATTATAGAGCAAATTTTTCTGAATCAGAATTGAAGGGGCTTTATGTTCAATTCTGACGTTGAAAGAAGATATAGAGGTTCAAAAATTAAATTTTGTGGTCAAGCGGGAGACCAAAATGGTATTCCATACAATCTATCTATTTATATATGTATATATCTATATACCGGCATTGTCTTTTAGACATGTCGAATATTAATTTCCTAAAAACATAAAGGGTTCAAGGGATGAGCGCAAGTATTTTAGTTTCGTCATCTACGAGAACGGCTCAAGAAAACACTACTGCAAGAAACCTGAGAGACTGGACTGAACTGGACACTGTAGAGAAATACGGATAATTGCACAGGACACGGTGAGATGTTACACAGAGCAGGCCACACGTGAAGACTAATTCCAAGGGGAGAATGTAAGCTGTAAAATGGAAGGATGTAAGATGTAAGATCAACAGATATCTCTAGTGCCCATCGTTGCCTAGTTGCAACGGTCGATTTTAAATTTAGACGTGATTACAAGACGTTGTTCTAATTCTTGCTGTTGGAAATGACTTCACCACATACAATCTTAGTGCACTAGACTATATACACATAAAAATTTAATATCTCTATTCTCACTGTCCTGTATTGTAATTGCTAACTGGAGTTGTAACAAGTTTAATGAAGAAAAGTTACACAGATTACGTTATGCTTTTAAAGACAACTGTTACAGTTCTTTACATCTGACCACACCCACATCCTGAACTGACCTGTGACCTTATGCGTAATCCTTACGTACTTTAGTTAAGGCAAGGCTGTAACCACTGGAAACTCCCAAAACAATAGTATTATTCGGTGGAGTTAACACATTATGTTCATTAATGTATGGATTATTCATACAGTGACGGACTCTTTAGATACACTCCACAAAGATCAAGAAAAGCTTCAGAACTTTTTGTGCACTGGTGTTGGCATAAATTTCATCTATCCCTCCCTCGAAGCGACAGATTATTTTGCTACATTGCTAGCCATTCTGTGTGTCTTCTGTTTTTGTCTCGTTGAAACCTTAAATTTCCTGCCAAAGCTGTCAACACTCGTAGACGCTTAAACTCCTCTTTCCCATTAAACATCTAATCATCCACGACCTGAGCTTGAACGCCTACCCAAGAGATAACCCCGAAACCTCTTTGCCCTCCTCCCAAAAATCCATTCCGCCCCCAAAAAAACACACTCGTCTCTAAACTGTTACACGCCGTGCAAGTCGTTGGAGATTTTAAGGCGATAGCTGCAATTAACCTTACTGAGTTCTGCAAGCTTAAAGTTTAGCCAGTAAATATCATCAAAACGATAGCGTAGGTGTGCAGTCGGAAGATTTATGTTGCTGCTGATTTTTATCATCCGTAAAAGTGTCTTTGCTTGTAAACATCGAGTGCCCGAGCTTGTTTTGTGCCTATTAATTAGAATAGCTGGAACTTCACAATAACTTTAGTTGGGAACCAGAACGTGCAGCAAATGTTTGCTCTTGTTTTCGCGTTACTAAAATAATCAAGTGGAAAATAACACCGACATATTTGATTTTACATCAGAGTAAAGTCTGAGACATGTTTATCAGTCTGTTTCTGTAGTAATTTTGTTTGTGTGCTCGTCCGATTTGTCTGTGTGTTGATCCGTCGGTCCCTTGATGTTTTATCTCATTTTCCCGCCGAACCATCCTGTGTTTGCCCTTTAATCTGTCTGTTTGTCTATTATGTCTGTTTCTATCTCCGTCTATCTGTCTGCGTCTTTGTTAAGCCAGCTGTCGAGGACAGGTTCGATTGTACTGTCTGTCTACACAATTGCGTGTCAGACCATCAACTTGGAGGTATATCTTTGTGTGCATCCGTCTGTGAGCAGTTGCGAAGTGTTTCAGGGTCACAGGTGAGCATTAGATCCACATGTGGAAGTTAGTATTAGGGAACGATTCAGGAAGTAAATAAGGTTTAAATGCTGTTCAAGTTAGCGTTCTTGTGGTGTAGTAGTAGCACGTTCAGTAAATAATGCAGTCTGGGAAGACTGAGTTCTAACCTCATGAGGGACAAGACATTTTTTAATATAGGGTTTTTAGACCTTTGTACTTTAAACTAATATTTCACACTATTTTGTTAAAGTTTATAATGGCACAATTTTCAGATAATTATCAGGCTGGTCTAACATTTTTTCCCCTAAACGATATACCGAATAGAGAATTATGCCTTGTCATCTAATTACACGTTATTACACGTTATTACACGCGTGGGCTTGCTTGCGATATTGCATTAACTCGACATTCTCTCTCTCTCTATCTCTCCCTCTCTCTCTCTCTCTCTCTCTCTCTCATTCTTCAGTTGCTCTCTTCCAGCTCTTCCTGATTTCTGCCGGAAATATTAGAAATCGCCATTCGCACCCTACCCTTCCCATAAACTTAGAAACCATTCCTAACCTCAGAGTAAAATATCATTCCTTTACATATTCATCAATGTATGTCATATAATTCTAACTAAGAGGAAGCACAGTTTCTAAAATTGCTCATCTCTGGAAAATGCATTCACGACTTTCACTTTCAGATCGTATGTACTTATCTGGGTCAACGCCCTATGCTTTTTAATGTTTCTGTTTGGCCGCCATGATGCTTCTATGGAGTTAAAAAAAAAGAATGCGCAGCTTCGATTCAGCTCCAGAAATACAATAATGCTGATTTTCATACTGACAGTTTTAGGCCAGGTATGATTCTAGGTCATTGTCGTACTTGTTTCCATGGCAAATGAGTACATGTTGACATCGGGAAGTTTTGATAATAATAATAAAAATAATAATAATAATAATGTGGTTTATAGGTCATGTATCCAGGCTAATGACCACTCACGCAACTTCACATTATTATTACCCCAACAGGCCTGAACACTTTAGGACTTTCTCCACTCCCTGTGGAGCATACAGCCATTTACAGACGCTTATGACGAGCATTCTGGCAATATCTTCCACTGCCTACAGCCAGGTGCCCATTTTACAGATGGTTGGACTAAGAAAACAAATGTGAATGAAATGCTTTCACAAGGCACCTATAGTATGACCGTGGTCGGTAATCGAACCCATGGCCTTTAGACTTTGAGTCCAAAGCCGTAGCAGGTTCGGCCATGCTGCTTCACATACGCTGCTTTTAGTGTATGATATCTGAATACCGGAAACAAAATATTTCCCGGCACTGTTCTGTGTTGTTAGCCGGTGTCTCTACCCTTTGTGGAATGTCACATGCACAGTTCTGGAATTGTGCAGATTTTAAATTCTAATTTCAGTTCGATCCGCTATCCCTCTGGAAGATGTGCCCAGATTTCAAATATGTGTCATTATCAATGTCGGTCAGTGTCCTTGACGTTTCAGATTTCCAACGAGATATTTTAACATTTCAATGCATTTCGAGATCGACCAGTTTTAATGACACGGAGACGTCAGTGCTGGATTAACTTTTCTCTCAGGCGTTCTTATATTTCCGGGGCAATGTCCGTGCTATTTCATATCACCATGGCTAAGATGCTTTTATATATATACATGTCAGATGAGGTAAATGGCATGAAAATGTTATATAATAATATTATAATGATTCTGTTGTGGAGAAGCACTGCAGAGTGGTAACAACGTTAAATTTAAATATCAAAAGGTTGTGGATTGGATTCCTGCAGCTGTCATGATTGTTATTGGTGCCATGAGGAAGCATTTCATTCACATTTTCTCTGGTCTGGATAGGTGAAGTCTGTAAAATGGGTACCTGGCTACAGACAGGGAAAGATAAAATGCTTGTGGGCAGTGCTTTTAAAATGGCGATAGCCCTATATGTTCTCCAAGGAGTTGATAAAGTTACTGAATGGTCTGGCCTGTTGGGGAAACAATAATGAGAAGTCATATAAATGGGCATTTTCTTGTTACATATCTTATAAATCTTATTATCTATTATTATTATTGTCATCACCATCATCGTCATTATTGACTTGATTCTCATCAAGCGTGGCCGAACGGTTAACTGAAACTGAAACACGATCTAAAGGTCATGGGTTCGATTCTCTACAACGATCATGTCGTAGGTGCCTTGGGAAAGCATTTCATTCACATTTTCCTTAGTCCATCTGTTGGTAAAATGGGTACCTGGCTATGGGCAGTGGAAGATATTGTCAGAATGCTAGTGATTAGCGCCTGTAAATGGCAGAGGCACTGTGTACTCCCCAGGGAGCTGAGAAAGTCCTCGAGTATTCAGACCTGCAGGAGTAATAATAGTGTGAAGTCACTTGAGCGGGCATTAGCCTGGATACGAGATCTATAAACCATAATATCATCACTCTTATTATTATAAAATGCACACTGACCAGTTACACATATGAGTGACTAATCGTCGTGTATATAGTCGCTTGAATTCTTAAACTTAAATAGAACAATTCCATTGTCGAAACGTAAACCAAACACTAACAATTACAACTGAACTAAGCTGAGCATTATTATGGCCGTACATACCTGCAAAAACATTAATATTATTTTTGACCTGTCGTATTCCGAAGATACGCCAGTTATTTCCGGGTCTACATGTATATATCATTGATATGCCCGCGATGTACAAACCACACCTTAACCAAAACGTTTTAATGGTTTATTTTGTCTCCCTTTTCCCAGTTGTGCTTTTTATCTGGTACATGTTTCTAACCACAGTCTATCGTTTCCTGGCCATTCCCTTCTCCTGTTTTTTCATTTTTTTTATCCTACCAGCTGCTGCTGTCCCTATTTTGCTTTATTTTGTTTCGTTCACATTTCTCGTCTCCAAAAACCGTTTAAACCAACTCACATAAATAATTACATGACGAGGTATGCGATAGTGCTGGGCGATACCTTGATTCCTTGATTTTTTTACTAATCGCATTACTGATTACTCCGGTCACAGGGTTTAAAAAAATAATCGATTACTTATAGCAATTATGTTATTGCACGCCTTTATTGTATATTCATGACCTGAAATGTTTTGATGGTGAGGAGGGATTTAAGAGAATATTATTATGACCTGGTCTAGACGCCAGAGAGAGTGACACTAGAGAAGAAAGGACCGGGAAATTGAGGAAAAAATGTGTTTTTAGCAAGTAACGTGTTCTAGAAACTGTTTTTTTGCAGTTTACAAAATTTTTACTCAGGTAAGCAGTAATCGGCCAAGAATCGAGTAATCAAAAAGTAATCAGTCATTAAGAATTTTCGAGAATGATCATATTCATGGAATTCGTCTAACGATTACACCCGTCACTAGTCTTCGATGTTCTTTTCCTTCTCTGCTACCTTTTTCACCTGCAGCACGAGGATACAGTACCTGTTATATCTAAACGCATTTTTTTTTCTCAAGATTATTATTTAAATGGGTGGGGCGCTGAAGGCGCGAGAAGTACGCGAGTACTTGTACTGTATACATAGATCATGTGTGACGCACGGTCTCATTCTGGTATCAGCGTCGACAATGTGCGGAGGATGAAGGGGAGGGGGGAAGAGGGAGGGGGTCTCACACCAGAGACGGAACCTGAAGTTTTGATTTGGATTAAGGAATCTGTTGGCGAAAGCCGCTTGGTCGAGGGAAAGGGGTGTATCAGAGGTGCAATGATCGTTTGGAGAGGGCATTCATATTAGTAAACAAAAAGAATCAGGCACCGGCGCATCGAGGGGCAGGGCACTGAGGGGCAAGGCATCAAGTGACAGGCATTGAGAGGCAGGGCATTGACGAGTAGGGCATCGAGGGCAGTAACTTTATGTGTAGTGACTGGGTTACTTTACCCACGGCATAATGCCATAGGAGAAGCTAGTGAGAAGTCAGTGTAAATGATATCTTTATTTATATTTATCTCATATTTCTTTTGTATATTTCTAAACTTGCACGATCACCATTACAGTTATATTTATACAAAGGTTAGACATGGACGCGCCGGAGTCTGATATCCTATTGTTTCAAAACATATACCGGACTGTTGATGTTGTCAATGTTCCGTGATGCAGTCTTGATTAGATGGCAGTCTGGAATTGCATGGTATGTTGAGATATAAACAGGAGAGAGGAAAACATAAATATTTTGCTCTGGGCATGTTTCGCATCGACAGAGGATTTGACTTAAGATGTATATTACTTATATTAACTAGTCGTTCGGGCTAGATGACTTTGTTTAGGTGGCTTTGCAAATGATATTTGGCCTGTGAAATCCCTTTATTTCAAATAATATGACTTTTATGTCCATTGGTGCTACTATTACTACTACTCCTACCATTACTACTACATATTGCTACTACTACTACTATTACTACCACTATTGTTTCTACTACTCCCACGACTACTACTTCTACTGTTACTACTGCTACCACAACTACTACTACTACTACTATTACTATTTCTACACTACTACTTCTACTACTACTACTACTTCTACTATTACTACTACTACTGTTACTACTATTATTACTATTACTAACACTATTACCACCACCATCATCAGTACTACTACTTACTTCAACCTCTACTACGACTTCATCACTACAGCTTTTACTACTCCTGCTAATACCACTCCAACTACAACTGCTATCACAACAACAACAACAATAACAACAACAACAACAAGATCAACAACAACAACAGCAAACACAATAACAACATCTGTTCCTGTACTATTGCGCTGTGGTGTTGCTGCAACCACCACTACCTGAAAGATAGAGAAAAAACCATAAGGAAAAGAAGAGTTAAAGTTAGCAATGCATGTATCTATACTTTCTCTAAAAGACAGGGGGCAATCATACATTTTTAACATGAGCGGCAGCTTAGATAAACGTAATCTCACGCAAGGCTAGCGGTTTCGCGATTATGTCCCATCCAGGTGGTCTGGTACGCGGTTTTTCACTACCTTGATCACGACACTCGTGGAAAAGGCGACTCGTGACGTCAGCATTCCTGAAAGGTTCGTTGAACTGCAGTGCAGCTCAGTTCTAGAAAGTGCAACACCCTGCTGGAGTGCATTCAATACGCCCGTTGAGCGGAATAGGGGGCTGACCGATACCTGGATTTTTTTTGGTCGTCTCGATTACATTACTGATTGCGTTACTGATTACAGGCAATATATTTATATTCGATTACGTGTGGCGATGACTTAACTGATTATATTACTGATTACATTACTGATTACAAGCAATATATTAATAATAGCATACGTGTGGTGATTACTTGATGGCACACCTTTCCATTTACGTCGCTGCTTTTTTTAGGGGTGGGATGAAAGGGGGATAGGGTGAAAATGAAAAGTGATCTCGCCTATTGCTAGGGTGGGTGTCGGGGAAATGGCTGGAGGAGGAGGAGGGGGAAGGTAGGAAGAAAGGACCAGAAAATGGAGGAAAGAACGTGATTTTACTAAGAAGCACGTTCTTGAATCGTACTTTTCTTAAAATTCTCAAATTTTCGCCGAGGCATGCAGTAATCCAGCAGAAATCGATTACCCAGAAAAAGAGTAATCAAAAATAATCGGTCTCCAGGGATTTTTCAACATAATCATACTATTTGAATACTTTTATACAAGTACTCCCATCACAACGGCCTAGCCATGAGGTTTATGAAGCGACCTCACAATCTTTAACATTTTACGACTCGTGAGTTCGATTCTCAATTCGGACAATCACAGACAAATCCGTTTTACACAACAACTCCTCATAATGAGCATGTAAAAGATAAATAAACAAAAAAAAAACGATGCTAGTAAATGAAGTTGCAAATATCCAGTGACTTTTTTGTTACAACAAATTTATGCCACACTCTGTGTGGATCAGATGGTTAGGTAATTTGTCTCCCTTGAGATCATGAGTAAACCAGGAATATTTCACGACGCCCAAGCCACACATTAGAGGTGTGGAGTGCAGCTCTAAAATGAGGGATTTTATTAGACGATATAATTTTGAAAGTCGTTGTAAACTTTGATGCCTTAGTCACGTTAACCATATTCTTTTCTTGCCTTCAAGTTCAAAGACTGATAGTTTACCAGTATGTGTAGATAATCAAAGTCCTTGCACCGTTCCATGCAGGAAAGGTTGCAGTACTTTTATGCGCATGTGTGTGTGTGTGTGTGTGTGTGTGTGTGTGTGTGTGTGTGTGTGTGTGTGTGTGTGTGTGTGTGTGTGTGTGTGTGTGTNGTGTGTGTGTGTGTGTGTGTGTGTGTGTGTGTGTGTGTGTGTGTGTGTGTGTGTGTGGGTGTGTGATATTAGGAGAAAGGGTCAGGATGGAATGGGAGAGGAAGGGGATTGAATGACGACAAGGCGGTCCGGCCTCAAAGCCATGGTGAGCTTTGACAGAAAACTCACCCTTGTGCGTTCGTTAGCCTTTCTCTTGAAAGATATTTCTGTTTCCAGGCTTTTTGTTGTTTATTTCGCTAGACCTGGAAAAAATCTGTTTCCAAATGCACATGCAAAGCTGCTGAATGTATTTGACAGCTTCCATACAAAAGTGAAAAAAGAGCCTTCTCTGTCACAACCCGGTGTTTGATATGGAACAATCGAAAGCGTCATCGCAAATCTATTTACTGCATTTTTTCAAAGTGTTTGTCGAGTGACGATGTATTCAGATAAACAGAAAAATTGAATTTTTTTTTTTTTTATTGGAAAGTCTGAGCTCGGTCTAAATCTATGATTCAGGGGCAATATTGGAAACCTCAGAATGCACCTAATACATAAACAGCTCTTTTGTCATGAATCTTTCCATCCCTTAATGTTAACATGCCATCTGCAACAGCTGTTTCATCTTCAAACACTTTAGATCATTGCTGTTGCCCTCCTTCACCCTGCAAGTTTATAGTTTTTCTCCGTTTTGTCTTTGTAATTCTTTACAGTGCAAATTTCATATTTGACCCCTAATTATTTGGTTTCACAGCCGTCCCGTGACTCGTTATAGAAAAAAGAATTTTGGTGGATTTCAAAGTCGATGGATGGTGTTTGTCTGAAATGTTAGTGTAGAAGATGGACTGGACTATGAAGACACATATAAACCTACATTCTTAACACATGATCAACAACAACAACAACAACAACAATTTAATAATAACAACAACAACAATTTAACAACAACATGAACTACTACTACTACTACTACTGCTACTACTACTACTACTTCTACAGTATTAATACTGAGGATTATGAGTCTCGACATTTAATGAAATCGCGAAAACCGCTTTGGGTTTTTCTCCATGATTTCGCCTGGCCACAAGAGACAAGTTCGTGACAGAAAGGGAACAACACATTGGAAAACTCTTAAGACAAGTAGGTTACAACATCTCTAAAGGTTCGCTATATTGGGTTTTCCCAAATTTTACCATATAAGTCATCGGATGTAAAATGTTGATTTTCCCAATTTTCACCATCTGCGTCGTGAGACATAGCCCTGACTGAGCACAGTACAAAACAACTTGAGACATCCTCGATAAATATAACCGTTAACATGTAAATATTCACAGAGTAATATACAGTGATACATCGGTGACCACAAACAGTGGTGACTTTTTTTTTTTTTGGGGGGGGGGGGGGNGGGGGGGGTGGTACTGCAGTTATTTGTTTTACAAGACGAGTCAGAAAACTGTCATGTTCCCGGTTCATGAAAACGGTAAAAAGCGAACTATCTGCCTGCCCGGCCTCCGGACCCCAGGCACGCCATATTGTTATTGGCACGTAAGTTATTACGGGCAAATAGAACGGATACATCACGGCCGGCGTAAGACTAGTCACGTCCGGGTGTGACAAACTCAGAAGTTTGCGGAAATGAGTGTTTGGCCATTATTTTCACCCGAGATAACCCTAGCATCGACGGATGCGCGAAAATCCTCGATTCGTTGTCGGTATAATTAATATGCACCGTTTGTGGACAATGCTGATCCATAAATTGGGTGAAAATTCAGGGATATGTTATGTCTGCAGGTTAATTTTGGAGATGGTGTATTTTTGTTTGGATTCTGGGAATATTTGCCAATTGTTGAGGGTTAGTGTCTTTTTTGTTTCGGATTTCTTTCCCTTCATACTCATCTCCTTCTTCGTCATTTTAATTTTTTTTTTCTGGCTGCATTTTCTTCACCTTTCTTCGTGTCTTTTTCATTTCATTTTTCTCAGCTTCTTTCTTCTTTTCCTCGTCCCCTTCCTTCTTCTTCTCGTCATCTTTCTTCTGTTAGTCTTCTTCCAACCTTTATTTCTCGTTATTCACTCGCTGAGATGTGAATGAGCGCAAGCTTTCGACCTGGGTGAAAGGTAGGGAAGAGCAAGGCGCTGTCTTGCGGCGACCACTAATTACATTTAAATGAATTCAAATTTTACATATATGACTCGTATTACCAAATATGCATGTAGTACTTTGAGTCAGTTTATAGAACTTATGACATTATACCAACAATGTCGTTACAGAGTGAATAAAGATGCAGCCACTGCCTGTCTGATATTATCAATGAATCTGAAAGTTTTCCACCTTCATTTTCCTTTTATTTCTCTCCTCTTCAGTTACCGTATCCTTCCTTAAGTGCCAGTTCACTTCCTCTTGATTCCTCCAAAGTTCTTTAGTGCTGTCTCCCATCAGCTATTACATCAACAAACAATACTGAAGTGCTCAAAGAATTTGGATGAAGAAATACATCAACGACGTAATGGTCTTGACCGGAATTTCAAACATTCACACAGGATAAATAACGTAATTCAAAATTTCCAAAGAGTCTAGTCCAACACAACAACAAAAACAAAATAACAATACACACATCTAACATGGGAAGTATTTAAACTATGTTTTCACCTCGCAAACAACAACATCTGCAAATACGAAAAAAAGTTCGAAACCATTTAAAATCGCTTTGCTTTTCTCATCAACAAGCATGCTCACATTTAGGAGTAAAGGAGCTTGCAATGAATATGGTACACAGATGGAGTCTTGAAGCCACAAGAGACCTAGAAGAAAAAGGAAAAAGTGGAGGAGGACGATAAAAATGATGTCAGCTGGGAGGCTATTTATAATGCATGTTGACATGTGTACTCCAAGTAGAGTGGCACATGACACTCGTGTCATCTTGACATCTTGAGTCAAACAGGTCTGGTCACTTGACCTACTTAATCCACTGATGAAAAGTTTCAAAGTCTATGCAAGAAAAACCCACAACAGAATGTGAGTGGGCGCATATTTTTCAATGATAAAATATTGACGGGGCAGAACAAATGACGAGGAATGAGAGCAGCCAACCAATCAATCAATCAATCAATCAATCAATCAATCAATCAATCAATCAATCAATCAATCGGTCGATTGGTCGATTTATCAACCAGTCAATCAATCAAATTATCAGTCAATTCGTCCGTTAGACAGCCAATCAATTAGAACATGGCTTTGGGCAGACCTCCGCTGTGTTAAACTGGCCCACTAGTTTTCAATTTTATTATATCCTTTTTCCTCTGTGAATGTTGATTGGCCTTTCCTGTCTCTTCCACGGAATCTATTTATGCCATACACTAATATCTTCACCATTATTAAATAGAGTGGAACGTTGATACTAAGTTCAAATTTAATAAATATACTTTATTGTTAAGTATGAATTTCACACGCATGAATTCATTATTATTCTTTCTGGACTTTGATAATAGATACACCTCGATAATACGTATACTTTTCCCTTGCACTAAAGACATACTTTATTTTGAGGTTTCAATGTACTTAAGTTCTATCTATTTTGAGACCCACGGTACCCTCTGTCTGCCCCCACGCCCTGACATCCTGTACCGTTATATCTGATTTTCGTTATCCGAGAATAACCTGACGGGAACTGAACTTTTATGTGGTTAAGGTAGCGCTGGGAAGCAGTGTTGCCACCCTAGTCACGTGCTTCTCCTCCACCGCGATGGTACCTAGGTTTCCCTACGCATGGTGTTCAAGTAAATCAAGGGGAAATTCTAATATTTTATTGTTAAAAATAAGAAAACCGGGGCATTTTTCTCGCTTAAGCCCTACCTTTCATAGTTTTTCTCAACACCGTGTGAAATGCGATTTTCTCCTAGGTAGGGAAAAGGAAAAATAGCTCTTCATGTAGCTATTTTACTTTATCGTAAGGGAAAAAACCCTACGGGTGGCATCACCGCTGGGAGGTCTAGCACCAAAACAGAAATTTGCTTATCTAATAACAGTGAAACATGAAGAACAGTGCGTCGAATGCAGGATTCTCAAATGGCATACTAGCGTACCCCATCATCATCCAATAACCGGCCGCCTAAATTTGTCATTTGATCCCAAGGACAGATCCTACCATAAAATGATCTCATTACTTCCTTGTCCATTATTTATACAAGATGTTTATTACCTTTCTGCTGATTGCAGGCCTGCCTGAGGGCGGTTCTCGCGTTCAGTCAAAGGTACCTATACAGGAGTTACAGAACCCTTGACCTGGTAATTATGAAAATGACTAAGACTGATGCAGTATGAAGTGAGTCACTGACAAAAAAATAGACGACCCGTCGATTTTGGAATTGGTATTTCGTGGTTTTGATGTTTTTTCAAGCACTTCGTTGGTGGTACCGCAAAGACCATTGTTACTACAGACAAACTTAAGGATGGAGCTGTGAAAAATCATGCAAGTTTAAGAACTCTAATGCAGTAGTGATGGCTAATTTTCAGAAAAATGTTCGGCTGAGATTGTGATTATTCGGCTTCTTTATGGAGGAACCTCATCAAATCGTGACAAATGAAAAAAGAAATTACGTACAACAGGGAGGAGAAAACAAGCAAACTGCATAGGCCATGTAATAAGAAGACAATGTTATAGCATTTGCTAACTGTGAAACTAAACGGTAAAGGCAGCAGGGGAAGACAAAGATAGAATCTTAACCTTTCGCATTAGGCTAAAAAAGCTCTTCTCCCTCTCATTCTTCTTTTTCACTATTTGCTTTCCTCTACTCCTCCTCCCCATTCTTCTTCTTCCTCTATTTTTTCTTCTTCTCTTTCTTCTTCCTATTCTATTCATCCGTTGTCCTCTTCTTCTTCTTGTTCTTCTTCCTTTTCTCCTTCTTTTTCTTCTACTTCTTCTTCTTCCTCCCTCTTCGTCTTCTTTTCCCCTTTCTTCATCTCCTCCTTCTTCTTCTGTAACTACTTCTCCATTTTCTTCTTCTCCTTTCCTGTCCATTTCGTACACTATTTTCTGTGATAGCCCAGTTTCAAAAATGTACTTTACAGTTTCTTAAAAATGTGCAAAGGATACCCAAAAACGTATAGTAGACTTCACACATTATTGTTTGATCTAATCTAAAAAATCTGACCCAACAGAGTTTTCTTTTAGTGTCCCAGCAACACTGATATTGCTTACAAAGTGTTCTGTCAGGATTAGGGACTCATACTATCTTCACATTACCAAACTAATTATATAGCAAATTCCACTTAATGCTTTTTTTGTATTTAGAAAGACTTTTCCGTCCAAATTTACTGAAAGTACCAGTATATAAGAATTTAACACTGCCAAGAGCCCAATTGAGGGCATCGCCATTTTGCTTAAAATAAAAGGGAGATCACCCACATAAAAAGTTATATCTGGTCGGAGTAACCTCCCCGATGACAAACCTCTTCAAAAGGGGATTGTGGGAATCTGAGACTCATGACTGGCAATCCTACGTCACTTGTGACTTGTCTCACCAGAGAGCGAGGTCTGTCCAAGCCTCCTAGACTAGACAGTTTACCTTGGACGGACATTGATTTATTCTCCTAGGGTGTCTGGGGGAAGACGCTGGCTGGGACATCCGATGTTTGGATGTTCTGTTGTTGAGACGCTCTTCACACTGTCAATGTTGACGTTACTGCTGCAAAGGTCACCGATGATGGAGGCGAAATGGAATTCTTGAAATCTTGGGGGGTGGGGNGGGGGGGGGGGACCTGACCTGGAATCGATCCAGATTTAAGATGGAGGATTATGTAATTACATGTCGAATTCGAATCCCGGCGGTATTTTCTGAATGTTTTCTGTTTTTGCATAAGACACCTAGTATTGCTTATGTTTATTTGCTTGAATGCTTTTGTGAACATTGCGACATTGCATGCTTTGTCTAGATATTCAGTGGCTAGGCTCATTCAGTAAAACTACTTGACTTACCTTTGCAGCAAGGCAGGTCGATCATATTCTTACTTAATCGAGAGCAGATGAGTGTCCTAACTTAAGCTGGGAGGGTAGCCTTCAGTTGGTATTACGCATTTCGTTAATCACAGATCGTTATGCACGCCAGAGTTATTCAAGGAGCATAGCCCTCGAATTATTGCACAATTCTCTTTGCTTTGTACAATATGGGGTGCGTTTGTGACTGGTGCGCGACAATCACAGTGAGGAAGAGTGAACACCAACTAGAGGTTTGTTAGAAATGATGTGTGAAAAAATTCAGCGGCACACCATTTGAATTTTCAAAGTTATTGAACTTTCAAATGAGTAAAGTCCTTGGAAGGGGTAAGGGGGAAAAGGGAGATGGGGCTCCTAATATATTAACCAAGCATAGATTGAACAAATCAAATTCTCATGTCAAAGCACAGTCCTCCCTTGGGCACTACCTATTTAATGGAACGACTCTTACATTTCCTGTTAATTTGGAAGTAATAATTAATTTGAATATCATGTCTCCATAAATATAACATTAAATGTTTCATAAATTTAGAAGAGATCGACTCCAAGGTTTGATGTTCAGAAATAGTATTCGAGTTAGCAGTGATTCAGTCTCTTAGGTCGATCCATCGATTCTACACCCGAATGTTGCCAATCCTTTAGGGCATGCTGGAACTCTGCGGGAATTTTGTGAAGGTGGAATCTGGTTTCTGGCACTATTGAATTCAGGATGCTTGAGGGGAGCACTCTATGAAAAGTTGCTATGGAAAAATTTGGAGGAGGAAAGGAGAAGGAGGCGGAGTGGGAAGGGTGAGGTTGTTGGAGGTGAGCTGAATATGTCCCGAGTTTAGTCATTGTTTATGGAGTCAAGGACAGTTGTTATGTTCTGAGGCATTCATGATTGTGCAATCGTTTCATTCTGAGTTTAAAACACATGTATCTCTCACTCTACAAAGTCATAAACTTCCGTAAACCATTATCACTTCTGTTTTCATTTACGTTGCCAATCAACTAATACAAGACACACCTGAACACTCCAATTGCGAAATTCGCGGGATTCTCTTAAATGTTTTATATAAAGCATTTCTCGCAGTATCCGTGTGACTGATCTACCTTAACAACAGTATTATTTTAAGGTTGGCAAAATGTTTCGAAATTAGCCTGTTCTAGTGAATATCAGAAAGTGATGTGGGGAAGGGTGTGGTATTGTAGTGCCATCCGTCCATCCATCCATCCATCCATCCATCCATCCATCCATCCATCCATCCATCCATCCATCCATCCATCCATCCATCCATCCATCCATCCATCCATCCAAC
>JAWQUT010000230.1:97340-111700 GCA_033807755.1 Ellobium chinense
TGTGCCCTAAATCAAGAATCTGAACCCCCATGAATGTCCCTAAAACGGAAGACAGAGTTCCGGGAGAGATCAAATGCTATGGCCAAAACAATTCAATTTAGAATCAAGCAAAAGTATAATTACAGTCAAACTCCGTTTAATCGCAACACCCCGAGAGCATATGAAAATTTGCGATTAAAGGAATTGCGATTATCCAGTAACCTTTATGTAAAAACATAGCAGTTTGTTACTTGGAAAATGTGTCAGTTATTTGGAGCTGGCGATTATCCGGATCGCAATTATCCAGTGGCTCTTATATAGAAACATAGAACTGTGTATTGTGGAAAATGTTGCAGTTAGGCAGATTTCGCAATGATTCAGATTGCTGTTAAGCGATTTTATTTCTTTCCTTACATTAAAAGAAAAAAAGACGAAACATTCTCTGGCGGTCTCAAACTCTTTGTTAAGACTGTACTGTTCACGTAGTGCCTTTCCTCCCCAGCACCAGCAATCCTATCACTCGTTCTGTTGACAAGTGTTTGCGTCAGAACAGTCCGTTAAATGAGATAACACACATCCCCTGTTTTACCGTGGGGTTATAGACAGAACGGCCCGTCCGATTCTTTCGCATACCTGTCTGTGACGCACGGAAATCCGAAATTTTGAGGATCTGTAAAGCTGTAGCCGATTCAGAGAGTCTACCTAATTTCTCCACCTGTGAAAAGAAAAGACACATGAAAAGCTGAGTGTGCTTGTACTCTCAGACATTAATACTCCAGCAGCGAATAGAGAGTGGTGGGGGTTTCAGAGTTATGAAACTTGCCTTTGAATTGTCGGTATGTATTAGTTTCGCATTATTTTATTTGGAATATAGAAGTATTACGTAACGCGGGTACAAGAAAATAATTCTCCAGCAGCGTGTTGGAAATGGGGGACCGGGGACTTGTGTTCCCTCTCAAAGTGTCCGTGATTTCCCTTTCTTCCCTCCCCTGGGTGCGTCCCATTAATCTCCATCTGCCTTCTGATCTGTATTTACAAGTGNTAATATAAATTACGTATATTTCCGTAACTGAATGAAATACCATATCTTGATGTGAAATATTAACCAAACTACACACCCAGTGATGGTCACAGATTGGCAAACAGTACTGTGACGTTAGTTCAAGTCACTTAGAACTCATTAAAGTAGCTGCCCACACAAATAGCCACTCAGCTAAGAAGGTAACTACGCAGCGACTCAGAGTCAGTGAACCGAAAGAGTAGAGTAAATTAGTAAGCTAATAGACTGGACAACCATTAAGTGGCTCAGAAGCTCGACCAATCAATCCAAGCAAGCAAGCAAGCAAGCAAGCAAGCAGCCAATCAACCAATCAACCAACCAACCCAATCAACCAACCAACCAACCAACCAACCAACCAACCAACCAACCAACTAACCAACCAACCAACCAACGCAAATTCTCCAACCAAACTATATTCTCATAATCATAATTTCGTATAGGTCTTAAAGCGATGCCTCTTATCCTATCCACTCCGGCTACATAACAACGGAATATCCACTCTAAGACAAGAATAAAAAAATTATCGGAAACCCAGCCTACATCATTACTCAAAATCTGAACCCATTTTTTCCCATGCCCAGTGCCAGCAGAAACCTCTGCTGGATTCATAACAGTTTCGCACTCCTTAGCATAAAGTCCACGCCGGTGCAGTGTAAAACCTTTTTTTTTCTCCCTAATGTCCTCATGTTATCAAGACCACATAAAACAGGAGCGATACAATTATTCTCCAAGTTGTACGCCGTGAGTCGACACCGGTGCGAAAAAAACCTGACGTCATTTCTGTGGGGCAGGTGCTCCCTTTAAACTCAGCGCCGCTCGCTACCTATCGCTATCCCCCTCTTCAGATCTTCGTATCTTCGTCACGGAGAAGAAACGACATACGAGGTTTGAACAGATCACGGATGCTATATCTCTCTTCCCTTAAACCATCCTTACCTTGCCCTGCCCTGCCCTGCTCCTCTCTCCCTTAGCTCACTGTTTTAATCGTCTCGCGTGTAAAACGTGTGCTCAAGGGTGAGTCTAGTCTACGAACGTACGTATGTGCCTTGGCCTCAGACGAGCGAGCGAGGTATAGTGGAAAAATCCAACTCACGTGCGCCTGAGCTAAATTTAATGTTCTGCTCACGTAGAGAAGCCCACGCATAATAATCATAGAGTAAGTGTGAACTTTATTTTGTTGCAAAGTTTTGTTCGTATCATCCACGACTTTCGTGTTTTAAGTTAACACTTATCTGATTTCTTTAACATCGATTCTCGGAAAAATCAGTGTACCTGTGTTTTAAATGACCTGTAAGTGCATATATTTAAGTTGTCATTGTTTGTGGTTTTGTGAAGTGAGTTTTAAGTACTGAAGTTATATGTTAAACTTGAGACATTCTTATCTTAAATGTCACAGTTAATGAAACCTGCTCTATTGAAATACAGTGTCTATGGCAGAGTCATTCCATGGAAAGCTGTCTTCTATCTTCTAAGTTAGTCAGTTACCAGCTGTATACAGGTTATACAAGACCGAATGCATTTTCAGATGCATTTAGTTTACCACTTTGACACAACAAGTAAATACATAGGATGAAAGCTTACAAAAACTCCAGCTGATAAAATTTCGACTGTTGTTTACACACTAACTGACAGACCAAATTCCATGGAATGACCTGATAGTAAATAGATATTCACTTTGACTTGTACATAGATAGGACTTACTTGTGTTTATGACTTTCTATAAATAAATCAGAACTATCAATGTGAAATTTCAGTGCTAGATTTGGATAACATTCTTATCATATCTTATGTCAGGTTTATTAATACACAGATATAACAGTAATGTCTAAATATAAAAGTCCTAGAAACTGCATGCAGTGAAAGTAAATAAAAGAATACGAAAAATGTAGACTTAAAACCTATAGAGGATGCAAGAAACTGTGTAAACGAGTTGACCAAAGCATTTTGTATATTAAAAAGTCCTTTCAGCTGCACTGAAATGACATAGACTAAAGTATAAGGGAACACTAAAGGCTTATTAAATACAAATTTTCGAAAGCATTGACTATATTTTGCATAAACCACCAGTAAAATGGTTTTGTCGTGAGGAATATCGTTGCAAACTAAAACTGATTATCGTATTACGTATTGTTTTCACCGTTCATCGAGGAGACGCGAGTGCTGAAGAATTTGTAAAGTGTTTGTGAGACATTTTGCGTGATTTTAAGATATGCTGTGAGCGAGTTATCTTCTCATTTTTTTTTCTGACAAAGGTATCACATATCCCTCTCAAGCTTGTAAGTAATACCATCATTGTAACTTCTTGACATTTTATATCGGGCTGATGTTTTGTAAAACACTATCCAGAGCTGCAGATAACGGCAGTCTGGGAGTTCGTCCTTCCCATTCCCTCCCACGCCCTAAACCACTCTAAAATGTCAATTTCGTATATTGAAGCCAAGCTGCCAGTCATGACTGACTTACTCCATCCCCCAGCCCCCTTCCCACACACAAACACACACACACACAGACACACACACAAACACACATAAACAAACAAAAAAACACTTTGACAATAGCTTCAGGTCACGCAAGTGTCTTCGCTAATTCCACTTTTCTCTATAGATCTGACCCCTCTGCAGATTTAACTTCCCATGGGCTTTTTTACAAGAGATATATCTTACACAATAACTGCTACTTGTCCTGACGTATGTAGGCTATCTTTTTCCCTAGTCTTCTTTGCGAAATAGTGTTAATGTCACTTGTTGTTCGGCAACAAAAAATGGAGATATCGAGCTAGCCATTCGTGATATATAGACCCATACGTTGTTTCAAGTCCGTTTTTAACAAAGAAAAAGATGGTCTTGCAGTTCCAGTTTTACAGTAATGATATTAGGCACCAATGAAATTTAGAACGACTCCACTTTTGAAATAAGACTGAGGGTATGAAGAGGAAAGAATGGATGGAAGAAAAGGGCGGGTAACGAAAATGAATGCAAGAGAAAGACCATTATAAGCTTAACAAGTGAGAATGGCTAAATTGCACCGAATTACAGTCATAACGTGGGTGGCTGGATGGGTGAGTGGGTAGGATCGAGCAGGCCGCTTGTTTTATGATAGCCCCTGGCCCTTAGATTATTGTCTTGCCTTATTATGATCATTGCATTGACATCCCATTCATAATTTGTAAATGTACCTAGTTGCCTTTTTTTCCTTTGTACTTATTTGCCTCATAATTTAAATTCTGACCTAAAAATTTCATAAAAAATTCCAGCCACCTAACTCTAATGATCAATGCATAATATTCTCATTAAAATACCGCCGAAATATTACACGCCTCGCCTCTACTTCAAACTGCATGCACAGTTGTTGTGATGTTTATCCGGTGCAATGATCTATCGCGCACCTGGTCTTTGTTTTTTAACAGAACTCTTGCTGCCTCCGTGAGCGGTTTATCATTCTTGACTGTAAACCGCGCAACACCAACGCAAAATTCGTTGCCGTTTTACTGACAGAATTTAATTTTCTTGTTTTTCTCGTACTCTGCCACCCACAAGTTGTTGTTTTTGTTTTGCTCATTCTTTCACCCTTCCGGCCGTGGGCGTTTGAAGGGTTTTCTTTGCTGAGTAGTTATGAATTCATGGTTGAATTATAGTTTCATTTTCAGTTTTTTTTTATTATGCCAATACTAAACATCAATATACATTGAAAATATTTACATGTTATCCATTCACACATCATTTCGTGCCATTGTCTGTCGTACATCAGGTCGTTCCATTACAATAAACCGTACTAACCATCCGCGTTCACTACTCGACTGCCAACCATCATGGGGAAATTCATTTCACTCTCTTTCATACATGCAAGTTCATAAACGTTCCGCACAATAATAAGAAAAAGAAATTTTGAAACAGATTACATCCGACGGAAATAGACTTAGCATGTGTGCTTAAACTCTTCGTTTTCATGTCTCTTAAGTGACGATGGCACTTAATTATCGAGGGTTTATTAACCTGTACGTAGAGGCGTTCACAAGCTCAATAAAAACCTATTAAATAGGACTACGAATACCTGTGCGAACGCTACATCCACACCCGTACGTCTTAAAGATGTTTGTAACAAACACCTGCACGTCTAAAAAATTTTTGTAACAAGCACCCGTACGTCTAAAAGATGTTTGTAACAAGCATTCGTACGTCTTAAAGATGTTTGTAACAAACGGTAGGCTATCTAAAAGATGCTTGTAACAAACATCCGTACGTCTAAAAGATGTTTGTAACAAACACTCATACGTCTTAAAGATGTTCGTAATAAACGGTGGAGATATATGTGTGCGTCATACTTAGAGAGGGAATTAAACAAATGACTCATAATTTGTGTTTTGTTTCCGAAGTTTCATTTGACTCATGTCTGGAAAGTTTCAGGTACATTTCGGATTTACCAGGGTTGTTTTAGTATTACTGAGAGAAGTTTGGAATTAAAGAGGCAATGGAATGTATGAAAACCTCAAAGATGTCAAAAACAGTCTATGTATGATAATATGCTATTCCGCGCTACATGCTTTTTTTGTTGTTGTTGTTAAGGGTCGATTTCTTTTAACGTTATATATTACGCGTTACATATTATATATACGTTTCCACGGAGCATTTTTAATATCACCGTGAGGAAGTGTTTGTGACGTACTTCCGCGCTCCTCTATCTCTGTAATCCAAGCTGATTCTGCCTTTGGTTGTTTAGAAATGTTTTATCACGTTGTTTTGCTGCTTCTTGGGGATCCTTCTAATGTAACCGATATCAACCCAGATGTTCTTTTGGAGGAGGGGGTTGGGGGAGGGGGGAAAAGAGGGAGTGTTGATATGGAGTAGACTGGTTATGGCACTGGACTCAAGATCTAAATGATGTCGGTTCGTTTTCCTACCACAGTCACGTTGTAAGAGCCGCAGGAAAGCATTTTACTCACATTCTCTTTCGTCCACCCGTCTGCAAAATGGATACCTGGCTATAGGTTATGAAAGATAGTGTCAGAATGTTGGTGACCAGCGCCTGTAAATGACAGAGGTACTGTATGCTCCCTGGGGAGTTCAGACAATCCTAAAGTGATCAGGCCTGCTGGGTAACAATAGCGTAAAGTCGCGTGAACATGCAATAGTTCCAATAAGAGACTTATAAACGCATTATTATCATTATTATATTATTATTATTATTGTAGTTGTTGTTGCTGCATGCAGTAGAATCTACGAACCTCGAGCCTCAGTATCTTGAGGATCACAAGAACTCGAAATTTTGAACTAGGTCCCCTGAATTCTAAATTGAGGTCCTTCATTATCATTATCACGTCTTGCGGTTAAACAGATCATTTGATCTAATCATGACATGTTTTCGGTTTATTCACATTTTACTCCATTGATGGATGGTTGACTCCTATTGTGTGTTCATCTTGATGTGGTGCGCACCTTGGAGTGGTTACGGTGTTAAACTAAAACATCTTAAAGGGAGACACTACTCTTTGCTAGAGACAGTAATGCTCGTAACATGGTGTGCAACTTATCGCCATGAAAGCATTGGACTTCTATGCAAAATTAAGCACTAAAGTGCTGAATGGTACATTCTTTTCCCTTAATGGTAATAATCTTAGAACAAGTGTCATTAGCGATGGCACTGCTTGTTTGACATCTGATTTTACCCACACCTCTTGGAAACCTCTATGCATTATCCTGTGGATTTTCTGTATCGATCCAGAATTATCAGAAACTAGCAACACCCTCTGATGTTAAATGAAATAACTTTATATCTAGAAAGAAAATTAGAATAATCCTCGAGAGAAGCATGCATAAACGTGTCTGAGAGACGTGGATGAAATCAGGAGAGTAAAAAAACTGGTCCTATACAAATGACAGTTGCTCCAACATCATCACCCTTGATGGAGGAAAATGCACCATTCAGCACTTTGGTGTGCAAGTCTGCATAGGAACCCACTGCATTCATGATGATAAGTTGCACACCATGTTATGTACATTACAACCTCTGGAAAAAGGGTAGTGCCTCCCCTTAAGATCGCGGCTTCGATTCTTCATCAGCGTTGGGTTGCAAGTGCCGTGGGAAAGCATCGTATTAACATTTTCGGTCTGTAAAATAGGTAACTCGCAATAGGTGGTGGAAAACATCGTCACAGGTCTAGAAATACATTACAATTCATAGATCCTTTACAGTCGTTTCACTACCGCTCATGCCCGCCTGCAGAAATCTGTATAGATGCTTCTTTATTTGTATTATGTATGCCTGCTTATATGTACTGCACTGTATTTGAGCATAATAGATTCTTGTTATTGTTATTATTGTCAGAATGCTAGTAATTACTTACATGGCAACGACACTGTAACTCCCTAGGGAGTTGAGGAAGTCAGGCCTGCTGCGGTTAAAAATGGTGGGAAATTCTGAGAACGGCATACGGCGGGCTGTGAAACCTAAAAGCAGCAATATTGTTACGGTATGTTCTTCTTGATGTGACAAAATCTATCACCATGAGAAAAATGCAGATTTCATGCTTTTGTTGAACTACGTTCCAACCACCATAGATTAAGATGTACTTTAGTTTCATAACAAACTTTTTTGAATTCATCTTTGTTCTATGTCTGTGAAGATGTAATATATAATAGTAATTTCCGGCTAAAATTCCACGGCTTAACACCCCATTTCCGAGAGATCCTGCTTTATCCGTGAGACAGATTTGTTATTGATCGATAATGCATAATATCTCCCCTCTCTAATCTGGATCGTGGGCTAAGCTCCCGCTCCGGCTAAGATCCCGCTTGTCTCGTCTCCCGAATATTAGCTAGAGACTACAGATGTGTATCGAGGGTCAAAGGTACTCGTAGAGCTGCTTCGTTTCGCATCAGAAACGTTCCAGAGTTTCAGCAGGGCCCAATCCGCGACATTTTGCTCTAAACAACCCGGGCGAGATTGTTTATATAAATGGTACACTCAGGCTGAAGATGTTGCCAACGTATTTGTATCTGGTTGTCCTGTTTTTTTTCTCCTTTTTCTAAAACCAAAGCTTGAAGAGCATCTCTCCAATGATTTCAGAATTCTTTAAGTCAACTTACATTGTTCTGGAGAATTCTTTCAGCGTTTCATATACATCCAACACCACTTAATCGCAACTTCGAGGGAGCATGGAAGGATCCTATAAAGAGGAGCGCGATTATCCAATGCACAATAAAAATATTCTGTTGTTCGTCCATAATATCACAGTTGTGGTCTGGGTTTGAGATGAATAAGATAGATTTGTCAAATAAACCTGTTAATCGTGCAAAATGTTTACATAGAACTATAACATTTTGTTCTGAAGACAATATTATGTTTCAGAGAAAGTTGTGATTATCCAGATTTTAGTTAAACGGAGTCGACTGTAGTTATCCATTTTGCATTAAAAAAAAAAAAAACCTCCTGTAAGGGCTCTTGCGACATACCTTCATCCATACGCTGTAGGATTTTCAATTCTCTTTGATTCTACCTCCGGTTGTTTAGAAATGTTTTCCACATACTGTTTTGCCGCCTCTTAGAGATTCTTTCCGTTTCTAATGTAACTGATATCATCTCAGATGGTTTTTGAATGCTGTTGCTCAAGGTGTTGGGAAAAATTTTCCACGTGGCTA
The DNA here is from genome assembly GCA_033807755.1 of Ellobium chinense. Lineage (NCBI taxonomy): Eukaryota > Metazoa > Mollusca > Gastropoda > Ellobiida > Ellobiidae > Ellobium > Ellobium chinense. Next base: position 106,014 of record JAWQUT010000230.1, read on the forward strand.
TGAAGGTCTGATAGGATACTTAGCTCAGTCTCAGGCGCTTCTTTGCATGTTTGTAGACACCTCGTCCATCCTCTCCCTAGCTTAAGTGTATTGCCCCGATTCGAATTCTTGACCCCTGCCTTCTTAGAACTGACTCACTGCTAGTAAACATTTCAGTTTTCAATACCTGGTCCTTCATGAAACCTTGCTCTTTCGGCATTAACGTATAGGCTTATTTAGAAACAGAACTTCTTAAGTGGACGAAGTGTTGACTGTATTAGAAATACAACTAAGAGCCGCTAGATAACAGATGGTAATAATTTATATATTACTAAACAACGTGTTTTGGATGAAGAAAGGTAGACTCTCAGTGCATATCATTTATTTCTTGACAATAGCTGTGCTTAGAAGCATTAAACGAAGGACCCTATAACCCATTTCGTACCCCCCCCCCCCCCCNNCTTTTCCTCCTTTTCCCCCACTTCCAGTCTCTGAACAATCGATAATAGAAAGCATTCATTTTCGAAGATGGAACTCGCACGGAGTCCTTTTGCAAAGTCGGCATGTGCATTATGGCATTTCCTGGTGTTTTGATGATATAAAACGTTATGGACTATGCGAGAAATGCACACCTGATTCTAGTTCGTAAAGTGCGATATGATCGTACTATCAAGAAATGCCATTATATTGCTATGAAAACTGCCAAAATCCAACTTACGACATTTTTAAAATAAGGGTACCATGTTGGTTATGATATCAAGACCCATTTTGATACGTTAAAGAAAATAAAATTGCCCTTATTTTCACGCCAAAACTGCAGTTGCCAAGATACCCCCTGACTCTTTTTTTTGTTATAAAACGGTTTCCTGGTGTTTTCTGAGAAGTGTGCAAATCGACTTCGGCGATTTTGGTAGCACTGTGACGAAATATGTGCATGACTGTAAGAGATCCGCCGAACTCGAAAATAAAAGCTCTCCAATACGAGGACTGTGAGGGTGATAGTTTACGGTCCCAATCAGGACGGGCTACTGGGCACCGTGTTTGCTATTTTCTACTACATGGTGTTGCTTCAGAAAACATCATTACGGCTGGGGATGCAGCTAATCAGACTCAAAGTCTACGCTAGCCCTTCTCATGTGTTTTGCTGGGTTCCTAATGAGTAACCGGCCTGACCAGTGCTAGCAATTAGGCAAGTCACATGGTACACAAACCTGACGGTGGCGTAGATAAGGATCTGGGGTCATGCAGGGACGGATCAACCCTTGCACTTGGGCAGATAGGGCAGTTGCCCTAGGGCTTCGCACTTTGCAAGAACCCAAGGGACCTCGTGCACCTCTTGATCTATGCGTCCTGTTTCACTTTTTCTGTCATAAACATGCCCCTGCACATGTATTGACCCAGGTGTTGCTCTGTACCACGTTAACCCACGTGCACTGAGATGGCATATCATCATTACTCCCCTGTTCCCTATGAGAAAGGACACAACTTATTAAGGATAACTCGCCTTGCAGATGTTAAAATGGCATTAAAAATTATCCAGTTGAAGTTAATAAAACTATTTTAATGGCATGAGAAAAAGAAAAGGACCAAAACTGTGTGATAAAAGTCTCAGAAAGATAGGATAAATATTAGAAAAGTGATGGCTCGAAGAAGACTGACGTATGTTAAAACTGACCAGAAACAACATCTTGAAGAGCATAATAATCAACAAATATTTATGATCACAAACATTAACAGTGCATTTGCAAGCTCCTGATGGAAGCTGGCAAAGCACAGTCCCAGAAAGCACTGCAAATCTCGGATTCTCATGCAATACCAATAACAAAGATGTCCGCTGCGATATTTTCAATGACGTTAGCGATCAGGCACTGTCGAAGGCACATACGGGCACTACAGGAGTACGGCTAGTACGTTTTCATAGGCTTAATGGGCATTGTAAGTGCAGCTGGATCCATGCCTACAGTATTACTGCTATTTTTCTTCACTGCACAACACCGCGTAAAGGTTTTTTGTGTGTTTGTAGTTGGGTGATAACGCAACACAGCACAGCACAGCACAGCACAGCACAGCACAGCACAGCACAACACAACACAGCACAGCACAACACAACACGGCACGGTACGGTACGGTACGGTACGGTACGGCACGGCATGGGACGGTACGGTACGGCACGGCACGGTTAGGTGCGGTACGGTCCAACACAGTACAATACAATACAATACTGGCTAAACGTACTAGCAAACAATAACAGAAATAAACTTCACTGTAAATTACAGTAAAAGGTGGTGTACCTGGCACCGCGACCGGAAGGAAAAAAAAATCATCGTTTCTGTTTCTCGTCGATTAATCTCTTCTTTTGTGGAGAGACTGTCTGGAAGCCTACACGAGAAATTGCTCTCAAACACTAAATCCAGTAACTACGCAGCCTTGACTCCGTTACACCAAAGCCATCAAAGCAAACCCAGTTTTTTTTTTCTTTTCGACTGAGGAAGCTTTAAAGGCTAGGAAACTGACGTGGGGGAAATAGTAGACATGACGTCGACAGGGTAGAATTTGGCGCCTCGAGCTAGGAAACCGAAATGTCAACAGTGAGTTGTTAAGAATAGATAGGAGCATTCTCTGAGCAATGTCATGGTGTTGTATGACATAGGCATTTGTTCCCACCGTAAACGCTCAGTTCGCTGTATTATGAGAGAGAGAAATAAAAAGCATATTAGCGTGCAGACAGACAGACAGACAGACAGACAGACAGACAGACAGACAGACAGACAGGAGGAGAGGAAGGAGTAAACAGGCAGACAGTTAATATGACGTTAATAAAATTATTTGGAGTGTCGAGATGATAATGATGTGTTGTTTTGTTTCACACAAATAAATGTGCGGGGTCACCAGCTAGTAACATTTTTTTCTCGAACATTGCCGCAGAGCGTAATTAATCATTCATTGTTAATGTTGTATGATTGTTCAAATCAACATGCAAAATAATTCAAGCATCCAACCACAGCTTAACTTGCAGATTCAAGATAAATATGTAATTACAATGAAATAAAAAGACACATGTTAGGCCTGGGTAAAATTCAGATAAAACGATCGGTTAAACGGATACGTCACACACCCACTGACTCGGTTCACGTCCACTTATCCGGTTATTAACCCACTTTACCGAATTTGGCTCACATCCACTTATCCGGTTCCTAACCCATTTTACCAAATTAGAGTCGGACTCGCTTTGCAAAGTGTGTTCTCTAACCCAAGCGGGTGAAGTCCAGCGGCTCTCTGAAGAGAATAAGATCAGGGATAAGGCAAGATTGGGCAGAACTGAGATCATATTATGAACGCAGTTCGTGAACTTAAGTTCAGTTCACATGGACTTGTTCTGAGTTTAATAGCTATTTTGGATGAACTGATCTGGATCTGAACTGTAGTTATTTTGGACTCTTGATTTGAACTTTAATATTCTGCCTAAATTTCAGTTCAATTTACATCCATCTCCAAAACCAGAATCGAAAACCGATTTCTAAAATCAAGGGGAAACTTACCTGGTCTTAAAACTACTCAATTTTCATAGAAATGAGCTAAACTTGAACTTAGAGGTTTTTTTCCTCTAATGAACTGGACTTGATCTGAACTGATTTTTTTGGTGAACTTGCCCAGCTCTGGGGTGAGGTATACAGTTTTAAAGTAGCGTATGACACACATTAGGAAAGACATGTACAGTGGTCCTACGTACGTGCAGGAAAGTAGACCCGCCTAGCATATTAAACCGAAGGAAGGAAAGAATCAATCCCCTTTTTCCCTCTATTTGTATGTCATCACCCTCTCATTGGAACTCAAGGGCGACAATTCAATTACTGACCCGCGACTCTGCAGACCACAGACACTGTATTTTTGCTTTCCTCATGAGAGGCTGGATTTCCGCAGGGGCCCAAAAAGTATTGCAAATCGTCTCTGAATATTTGACAGAGGAAATAAGAGAGATCGTGTTTAGTCAGAATTCTGTTTTCCTGGAAATTGCTTTGGAAAGGAAAGTAGGGAACAGGCAGGGAGTGGTCAGTGTCTAGTCAAACACTAAGGACACTTGATGGAGGTGTTAAGTTCATTTCTGTATCCCTTGACCATTTGGCCTTGGCCTGCTCTGTGGACGCCTTTTCCTTGTCTCCTCCCCCCGCCCTCACCCAAACTTACACTAGATCCCAAATAAAATTAAAAGAACTTGCTTGTATGCGGACTCAATGAGAGTCTTAAGATACAGTGGAAGACTGAAAAACTGGCTTGCAAGTATTTGTTCAAGCAAACATGACAAATGCTGCTGAACACAGTAATGCTTCTTTATCGATGGACTGCTAGAGACTGCTCGCATAAAACTAATCTGGTGTTTTTGCATTCAAGTGTGAAATTACGGCAAAACAAAAATTTGCCAGCAAGTATTTTTTGAAATTTTCTTGCTGTGTTGCCTTTTAGCTTTTTTAATTCTTTCAAAACTATACCCAGTAAAAATACATTGTTTGGACGCTTTCGTCTACCAAGTCCAGAATCAGGGTAGCAATAGCAGGAAGGCTCGAAGGAGGGAAGAAGTAAGGCTTAATTATATATATTTATATATACTGTATACATAAATGAAAAGAATATATTTACTGTCGCTGTTGGTGTAAGAGGCCTATTTCATATATACATGACGAAAAAAATAAAGTTAAACCAAGAAGTAATTGATAGCGCCATAAAAATATTGCATATAATTATGGGGAAATTCTACAGTGAGGTTTTTTTTTATTTTTTTTGGTTGTACTTTTTGAAAATAAAAGGGGTAAAAATGAAGAAAAAAAATCGAACGAATATTGATGGAATGAAAGACACAATAAATAAACGCGTTAAGCTGTCTGGCCTAAAAAACCGAAACGGAAAAGAAGAAAATGGGCGTGGCTCCAGGAACTGTTCGCGACGTCAAGTGGAAAATCAGATGCGTCTGAGAAACACGGAACTTCGTTTTATGGATACTGTCCCCTTGGTATGGGTTTTGTCCCTTGATGCGGATGCTCGCCCCGAGGGAAATAATCTCTAACGTGTTGAAAATATTATTAGCTAACCGTCATGTTCTTCTGTGTTTTTCTTTTCGTGATTTGATTCTGTCTGTCTGGCTGTCTATCTGTCTGTCTGTCTGTCCGTCTGTGAATCACAGAAAATTATCACTCTGTTGGGAGTCATGCTGGAAACAGTGAAAACCTGCATATATATCCATTCCTTTCTTCCTTCCTTCCTTTCTTCCCTCCTTCCTTCTTCCTTCCTTCCTTCCCTCCTTCCTTCCTTTCTTTTTTCCTTCCTTCCTTCCTTCCTTCCATCCGTTCTTTCTTCTTTCCTTTCTCCCTTCTCATTATACAGATCAATTTTCCTTACCCTTTACATATGCATGAGGTAATTGCAAAATTGTGGGTTATATATTTAGCAGCTCAATTTAAGCACCCAGCACGAGAATATTAGGAGAGGACTTGAAAAATGAGCGGAAATAGCATATTTCAGGGGCATATCGAAGTGTGAGGTCTGTTTAGTATAATGTGGCAGCAAGTGAGCTGGTACAGTGGTTGTTAGGGGGAAAAAGAGGGGGGTATTCACCCGGTGTTAATTTTCTAAAGAAAATCTCGCATGAGAAGTTGTGGGGGCACCCAGGAATACAATATCTGTTTTCTTTTAAGAGTGTGTGTGTGTGGGGGGGG
>JAWQUT010000230.1:111715-124272 GCA_033807755.1 Ellobium chinense
AGGTTCCCCCTCAGGCCCTCCCTTCTCCAGCCACTACGCCAATGGAACTGGGTGAAGATCGACGTCAGGCGTGTCCTTGAAAATTACCTGAAATTCTTTGACAGGTATTTATGTCAGGAAATATGGGAGGTGCATCTGTACCACCAGAAGCATGCTTTGATGAATCATTTTGACGGCAGAGAAATGTACAAAGTGTTTCCTTTGCTCTTGCGCTAAGAGAACACTAGTGTAATGAACTGATAGTTTTGACACCAGCTGGTATTTCTGAGGTTTCTTGGCTGAAGTACCACCTACTTTTTCTTTTTTTTTTGCCTCATTCTTACTTTAGCTTCTTCGTTCTTCTGTCTCTGCCATAATATGAAAATATTTTAAAGTCAGTGTTGCACGTTCATAGTTTGACCACTATAGGGGAACAACACGAGAGGAAATGCACCGGTTATACTAGGAAGGGTCTTTAGTCCGGTAATTATCATTTGCAGATCAAACTACAACTGTTTGTCATTACTTCACTTCTACTGCTAGTACAACTACATTTACTATTACTATTACTACTATTACTACTACTACTTCTACTACTACTACTATTTCTACTACTGTCACTGCTGCTGCTGCTGCTGCTGCTGCTGCTGCTACCATCACAGTAACTGCTGTAACTACCACCATCATCACTACTACCGCTATATACCTCGGTACTCCAATGCCCTGGCTACATTACGATCACTTTAACTGCATTGTTATTACTGCCACCCGTATTACCACCATCAGTGACACAGCCTTTACTTCTATGACCCCTACACGTTCCATTGCCATCATTATCACTAACAGCTATACAAAAATATTGTAGGACCATGATATTTCAAGGAATGGCAACCTCTTTATTAAAACCACCGACTTAAGAAAACACACAGCATTTCTTCTATGACCACTACTTGTACCACCATTATCATCATCATCACTATCACCAACACAATATGTTATATAACTATGATATTTCAAGGCGTGGTGACTATCTTCACTAAAAATACCGGACTTAAGAAAGCACACACCACTTTTTCTATGACCACTACTTGTACCACCAATATCATCATCACTAACACCAACACAATATGTTATATAACCATATTTCAAGGCGTGGTGACTATCTCTACTAAAACTACCCGACTTAAGAAAGCACACACCCACACAGAGATGTTAAATCTTGGCGCCAGTACCTCCAGCTAGGCTTACAAATCCATCTTACCATCCCTGTAATGAAGATATTATGAGCTTCCTACTTCAAAGACAGCTTTAGTTTATTTTGGACTTTCACGTGCTGTTTTGCAGGTATGGAAAACATTGCTGCCATAATACAGAGAGACACTCTGTTACTCCCCTGCCTTTCCTATCTCATTCTCTAGACTGTGCTCACCACAGGTAGTCAAAACAGTCAGTTACTAACTCTACTATCAGTGAAGACAGTCTAGGCTTGTGACGTATGTTTTGAGGATACTAATAAAGCGTTCGTGTAGTACATGTGTATGTATCATGAAGTAACAAAATTCCCCCGATATTCTACAGAACCCTCTGAGTATCTGTGTCGGCCGGTGTCGTTCATAATTATTTGATATTTTTGCCACTGAGGTCATAAATTCGATGTAACTTTTAGGGTTTTATTATTTTTTTATTCTGTTAAAAAAATCGTATCTTTTCTGGTATCTTTTAGTATATTTTTTGGTATCTTTTCTGTCTCCGAATTAATAAAAAATGGATGTTTCCACATCCGAATGATCCGTTCCGTCCGTTCCACTTTTTAAGTGCTGACAAGAGCTGACAACTGCTATCAGGTCCTTGACCCCAACCGTGTGCAATCTGCAGACCAGGTTTATAAGGCAAAATTCCTCAATTCGGAAGTGCTATGGTGACCTACTATGTTTTGATGGAGATGACCACAATTTTCTGACCACAATAAGTACTAGTAGAAGGGCAGTGTGGTGCGGACAGATATGGTTCGGTGATTTCAGTCTGGCAAAATCCCTCGTAACTCCTTACCAGTTCTTACAGTAAAGTGGCTGTAAAGCGGTCCGTAACGATTTCCTCTTCCTCTCTCTTTAAAGCGTAATCGAATTATCTCGAAATTTGGAGAAAGAAATTAAACCACGTGTCAAAGGCATAGCTAGGCATACTTAGCGACGTGGAGCATATTGCGAAGAGGAGGAAGGGAGAGGGGTACAAAGGTGGCTAAATAGAGAGGAAGGCATATTTAATTGTAATTATTATGTCAGTAATTGGTAAAAGATTGGGTAGAGTCAAGTCTCCAACCCTTTTAAACGCGCCACTGATGAGCTTTTAGTTGAATTGGAAAGGGGGAGTAAGGTAGGGAGGAGGACGAAGGGAAAAGAGCATGTAAATGTTACATTAAACTAAAGGGGCTGGTAAGTGGTGCGGTTCGTGTTCTATCCAGATGTGTTTTCTTAAAACTGTTTGCTACTTAGCAAAAGCATGATCAGGTGGGTTACGACTGAATGACATCAAGTGAACTCACACAATAAGAGTGTATAATACTGGACTGGAAATACTGTGAAGAACACCGCCATTCATGAGTACTCATATTTCATCCACCGGAAACTGTCTTGTCAAATTAATAAATATCAACGATGAGAAAGAAAAAAAAAATAAATATATGCTGTCCGTGTTGACATAAAAAGATCGTATTCCACAAATTAGATCAAAAATAACTTTTCGCATCATTGTTTTTAAAAGTTTTAGGCCGATTATGATAACAGTATGGGAATAATTACATCAGCACAAAATCCAAGGAAAGTCACGTTTTTGTTCTGAGAATTTAATTGCTTATTTTTCAGTAAACAGGCTGTAAGCGATTTCTTCTTTTCTCCCACATTTATAGTATATTCAAGTAAGATACGACGTTATATTTTAATCCGGTCGATAGGAGTATTGAGCAATCAAGTTATGTGCTTACATAGAAAATAATTCCTCAAACCCATCTCACCCGCCTACTATTCTACATGCTGAATGCAATACATTTTCACCTGTTCAGCTTTTCTCTATCGATATTGCAGGAAACAAATTCGTGTGTGCTGTATATCACATTTAGTCTAGTTCATAGAACAGCGTACGTGTCGGCTTCCGTCCTTGCAGTCATCTAGGCCCGAGGGCAAGAAAACACACGCCACGATCTTTGAGACGCACCATATTATTTCAAACATATCTCATGCTTTTGCTCAAACAGCGTGATTGGCTATTTTCAATCTTAGGAGCACGATGGCCGCCGAAGATATCTTTCTTTTTTTGCAGATATTAAAGTGATAACTGAGATCCAGTGCTACTAACACATGTGACCGTCTTACTGGTTCAAGGTGATGCTAACATCGTTGTTGCCTTGTATGAGTAAGTGCTGCCTTCAGGCGGCATACCAGAAATAGGGAAAGGTATCACTGAATTTCTGTATGTAACAACAAACTTAAGTTTGCACATCTTGTTGTAGAACATCCCTTCTTCATAAAGACAAAAAGTTGTATATCTGAGGATCATCACTTCCTTGGAGTCTGGAACCTGAAAACGGGAGGGTTATGTTTGGAATTTTGGCGCTCCTGGTGAAAAGCAACCTTGATGCATGAAATATTGAAGGAGTGTGGAAGAAAGTTAAGAATCACTGGGGACAGAAACCCACGATTGGCCACTCTGCGGGAGACAAAAGATGTGTGTATTCATTCAGTCTTCATTGCTGCTGTAATAAACTGGATGGTCACACAGATTCCCAGAGGGCAGTTTCCAGTTTGAAACATCAGTTTTCACCATAGACTCAAAGAAAGTAAAAAGAAAAAAAATATGAAAGAATTTGAGATGGATACCGGTTAGAAGAGCGAATGTTGGAACATTCTTGATCTAAAAAAAAATTTGCTCCCTCTGTAGTTTACTCTGTTTCTTTAAACAATTTAATGTTTATGCTTATTTTGAAACGGCCAGTTTTAGGTTTACGGGATGCAACATCTCCAGGCTGTGTCGTTGTAAGGGATGTTGCCTCAGGCATAACAAATTGCAACAGGGAGGGGAAGTGTTGCCAGACTGCAAAGAATCGAAACTGACTGAAAGACAGTCTTAAATCATTTAGCAGCATGGAGCGAATGAAAAATCTAAATGAATGTTCTTTGAATAATGAAGATACATGCGCCTTTAGCTTGCAAATGTGGCGTGGTGTATGTCTTGAAACCTGAGATCTTTCCTTGTTCTTCTGCCTAGAGATCAAGCTTCGTCATTTTAAAAACAAAACAAAACAGAGCAAAACAAAACAAAAATCATGGTTCTAATGGTATTTAGAAATGCTGATGATATTTATAGATCCGTTGTTACAAATGGGAACCCATCAGCATGCCTTGAGAAACTTGAGAGCCGTTATTAATGAGTCTTTTCTCTATTCTTTCCTTCTTTGACCATTGTATTGGGCTCAGTCATTCAGCGGCTCATGTCCTCGGGATGCTGACATGATGTTATGAAAGGTTAATGAAGTCATTCTGTTGATTATCAGCCTTGTCATCTCTCAGAACTTCACACCCTGGCTTGCGGAGAATGTTTACCCCCATATTGGCTATTTCAAACTCAGGGAAGCAGGACTTAGGCTTCTGCTTTTAGCTGGAATGTAACGGTACGACGTTCAAGAATGAAGAATGCAAGAAGAAGAGGAAGGGAAGCAACCAAAATGCTCATTTCAATAACACTGGAGCAACATCAGCTATAGTAGTCTAGTCGAAGTAGTAATAGCAGCAAAATTCGGAAAAGGTTTAGTAGTAGAAGTAATAGTAGTAGTAGTTGTAGTAGTAGTTGTTGTTGTTGTTGTTGTTGTTATTGTAGTAGTAGTAGAAGTAGCAGCAGTAGTATTAGTAGTAATAGTAGTAGAGGTAGTAGTAGTGGTAGTAATAGTAGTAGTTGTTGTTATTGTTATTGTAGTAGTAGTAGTAGTAGTAGTAGTAGTAGTAGCAATAGTTGTAGTAGTAGTGGCAACAGCAGCAGTAGTAATGTAATAATAGTAATGGTGGTGGTAGTAGTAGACTAAGTGGCAACTAGAAAAGTAGTAGAGCTAATAATACCATTAGAAAGGGACATTGTTGTCAGTAGTAAAAGTAGTTGCAGTAGCTATAAATGATTGTAGTGATAGTGGTAGTTGTGGCGGCAGAAGTAACAGTTTAGTAATGGTATTGGTGATACTAGTAGTAATTTTTCGGCTAAAAGAAATAGTAAAAGAAGTTGTAGTATCAAGGATAGATCTGTTATTTGCCTACACCAGCTTGGTTACAGGCATCGTTCGAACTCAACAGTTTAAAAGACGTATAATAAATGGTTCTTGGCTGTAGACTGGGCAACTCCCACATTTTCTTAAGGGATGGAATTGGAGAAGCTCATTAGAAGGAATGTTTTTCTTCCAGGCGAGAGCATTTCAAGGTAGAACAAATCAACAGCGTGCTTCGACAAAACAGCTTAAGTGTATATTTATTTTTATTCTCTTTCTTAATAAGTTATGAATACTGACGAAAGCACGATTTTAGTGTTTACATTCACTCGACTGACGCAGTCTTTCAGACTTGATATATTCAAAAACGGTTAGCTCAACACTGTTGCTCTTCTTCCTCTTCTTCTACATCTACTACAAATAGTACTACTTTACTGCTACTATCCTACTACAGCAACAACAACAACAACAACAACAACAATTACTACTGCTATTATCATTATCATTGTTGTGGCCAATATTATTACTATTATCAGTTTATTATTGTTAATATTATTATTATTATTATTATTATTATTACTATTACTATCTCTACTTCTACTACTACTACTACTACTACTACTACTACTACTACTACTACTACTACTACTATTACTACTACTACTACTTCTACTGCTACTACTATAACTACTATTATTATTAAGACCATTACTGCTGTTGCTGTTAGAACAACAACAATTGGTAGTGCTGCTGCGGCTACTGCTAATGTTGTTACTACCACCACTACCACTGCACGACTTCTACTACTGCTACCATTATTACCACAACCATTATTCCGGTTTCTATCTTCAGGTGCTAAATTATTGCGCATAAAATTACACGGAAGTTCACCAACTGCATGTAATTCTATAAATTAGTCATTCTTTTACAGCAGTTTGTCAGATGTAGAGTTTGTTACGGTCCCTTCTTCGCTATCTGAAGATTTCCTACCAGAACAATCTAAAATAAGCCTGAAAGATACTCAATAGCAGTGCCAGCAGTATCTGTAGTATTTCACTAGCTCCTTCTCCATACACCTGTTGGGCTAGATTATCAAGAAGAGCGAATGCCTGATAGCGAAATGTGGACACAAATTGGACAGGTCAGAAGACAAATGATATAAGTCTGTCGAACGAAGGCGAGTGAAAGTACAATATCAAACAACGAAAAAGTTTAAGCGTTGAGTACACTTTATATCGCCCACTAACTGAACAATATATAAGTTTCCTCGCTGGCAAACTTAGATCATTTGATATCTGATTATTCAGCATTGCTAGCCGGCCTCTCGGACGGTGGATGAAGTTCCGGTGTGAATGATGGGTATGAGGATACCAGGAACTGAATGTCAGCATCTTGGCTAACTTTCTGGGAGGTTTTCGGATGGCTGACGAGTGAGTAGGGTCAAACTAATAAAAAGCGTGGCAGATCTGGAAGGTTGAGAGAGCACGATGGGTCAGTTTCATGAGAGAAATTCTATGGATTTACCATTTGATTTGCCAGTTGTTACCAAAGATTCTAGCTGGTAAAGCCCAATTACACCCTATGGATTTTGATGCCTTCTACTGTTATGAGAAATTTCCTCTCATGATTTGCTTCCTTTAAGATTTTCAGTAGTATTTTCTTTTCTGTCTATGATATTTTGAGCATTCTTCTTTGAAACCACATTTCTCTGTCTCCAGTGATTTCATAAATACATTTCCCTTAATTGGATTTTTTTTAACCGTCCTTAAAATGCCATGTTATTATTTGCCTTGTCAGAAAGATATCTGCTCCTGGTCATAACTGCAACAATAAAATTATATTCCTGCGACATTCATAGCCGTCAACCCTGTCTTTAACGGCCTCCCTTGAGATTAGTGGCGGGTAGTATCGTTTCTGGGTATCAACACTTTCGATATTTCAGTGGTTTCGATATCCCTGTAAAAACGCAAACCTGGGAGTGTCGATACCATGTCGATATATTCGATGTCTGTTTGACCTAAATTGTCAATCTATACAGCAGTATATCATAAAAAGGTATCGAAATTATAGACAGGCACTTTGTGAGTGAGTTTTAGAATCGAAATAGAATCGGAATGTTCGATCATTTGAACATGCAATCTGAATATCCCGATACCTAAAAATTCAGATATCCCCCCACCACAGCTAACACGCTGTTTTGAGTCAGGATAGTCAGGCGACCGCTATAGACAGGGTTGGTTCATGGTCACGTACTGTCACGTTTCATTGGTGTGAGCGGTGTATCATCCTAGCTATTATATGAACCGCACAACTGCTGGGACGCAGATAACGTCTCCGTGGCTCCATAAATAAAACAATAAAGGATAAGTTTCCGCGCAACGATAATCCCTAGGATGGCTAAGTGTGGTATCAGTCCCATGACCCAAGAATGAGCTGGCAAACCGCTTTGTATGACTGGAGCCGCCAGTTGAGCTGGAATGGTTAAAAAGGAAACAAGGAAGATGAAACTTATGAGTAATTCTGGGTAAACGGTCGTGTTCCACGCTGGGCCGAGGTGAAATGGCCTGCCTGTCGAACTATTTTTGGAATGCCACATTTCCAGATGACCTCCATTGTGCTTACAAACAATCATACATCACATAACAATATCGCCAGAGAATTTACTCACCTGTCTTCGCTGTTGTTCGAGGAGGTCAATGGAGAGTCATGCGATATCTGAGAAAGTTCAGATGGGGTCACTGCTTGCGACCCTTACAACTTCCGGAGTTGTTGTTGTTGTTGTTGTTGTTGCTGCTGTTGTTGTTGTTGTTGTTGTTGTTGTTGTTTCCTTCTTTGTAACAGAATTAAGCTAAGGTCAGGGTAATCATGGATAAGCAACTCCATTATCACCAACGATACTGCTTGTTCCTTTAATGAAGAGAAGATTAAGGATTCGTATCGAAGTTCTTGATTCCTCTTGAGGTACTCAGGCCACAAAGAGTCTTCAGGATGTATCTCGTATTTGTGTTAGAGCCAGACGTCCTGTTTTCTGTTTAAATGTCGACTATATGGTTATTGTCATATCAGATGCGAAGCTTGAACTTCCTTCAGGCCGTCAAGAAAAGAACAGGGCACCCTTTAAACAACACGAAAATTATCTTAAGACAGATTTGAAACCGCCTTCAGCTGGATGAACCCGAGGCCTTTCTGCTTCAGCGATTCCAAATATTAAAAAAATGAAGACCGTCATAATGACGATGTATCTTTTTATACCTTCTCGTCAGATATGAAGTTTAAAGCCGTTGTAGTTTATTGGGAAAAGTCACACATATGTTTCCAAGTTGCCAAGTATATAATAGATATTATTAATAATCATGATACCTTTATCACGACGATGTTGGTAAAAAGAACCACCTTCGGTAAACTGACTACCGGTTTGAACTCAAATACTCTAGTACTTACCTGACAATTTTCATCATGGATATTGGAGGTCATTCATTAGAGTAGGCAAAGAGGGTCATTACACAGAGGATGTTGGCCTAAAGCAGAGAAGACCAAACAGATGTTCAGAGTTTTGGCATAACTTAGGATAAGAGTTGGACGACACCTGTTCAAACTGAAAAAACCATGTTTTGTTATCTAAAACTGAAACAGTTTTGCGTATGTATATGTGTGTGTGTGTGTGTGTGTGTGTGTGTGTGTGTGTGTGTGTGTGTGTTTTGCTATCTGATTAGACTAAATCCTTGTATGAAGCGAAGGACCGAGAAAAGAAAAAAAAAGAAAGAAAGAAAGAAAGGAAGAAAGAAAGAAAAAAGAAAGAAAGAAAATTATGTTATTAACAATATTACCTTTCCATGTTATGACGTCATAAACCTCGAGGAATGTACTCCCAAAATAAACGGCTAATAAGAGAGAACTTCCGCCCTGCGCAGAGCATGCTGATCTAGACAGAATCCTTACGGTAACCCCCTCGCCACGTCATGTTTTTATTAAGCCCTGTAGATACTGTAATTCCGCAGCTTTTCTACCTGGTGCTACTCCCGACCCCTAAACCCAGTGCTCGGCGGGAAAGTCCTGGGATATTGGTGGTAAGGATAAAAACGCACAGGAACCCCTTGGCTGGGTCATGTTTTTGTAAGCACTGAAAACAATATCGCTGAACTCTCCTTCCTGATGTTGCTCTCAAGGGGATAGACTACTCTTCTGTTGTATACTGTGGTGCGCACTGCCCTTGTCTAAATCAGTGCACTTTACAAGGAAATTTGCGCACCGAAGTGCTAAACAGTGCGCTTTTTATGTTGTGGATGTTAATCTTAAGAGTTATTTAAGAATTTATCTCAAAATGCAGTCATTGCTTCACCTCTGGATTTCACCTATGTGCTTAAGACATGTTAATGTACATAATGACAACGAAATTTTATTTCTCTAATCTGAATTCTCGTTATATGTCTTATAGAGACAGCCAAATCTCTTGATTCCAGTAACGTTTTCTTGAGACACAAAAACTGAAATCCCCTCTGTCACTAGTCTATGTGCATTAATGTATATTAAACACGTGTGTGAAATCTGGTGGTGAATAACAACTGTTTTTCGAAATAAGTCTTTCCTAAGATCAACATCCACAACAGAGATAAAGCGCACTGTTTAGCATTTTGGTGCGCAATTTTCTCTATATAATGTTCTGATTTGGTAAAGGATAGTGCGCACCACATTAATACATTTTAATCTGCAGTAGAAGGATAGTCTACCCCCTTAACCCTAAACCAAGTACGCACTGGAGAAGTCCCGGTGTATTGCCGGTAGGGGTAAGAAAGTGCGTGTACCTCATACGTAGCGAAGGATTTAAGAATCATGGGGTGCCTACGCCAGTTGGATACAGAAATTGGTTATGAAGGGCTTTATGACAACCAAAAAGACTTAAATGCTGGTGAAAGAGACCAGATGAAAAGTATGTTGTTGTTGTTTTTTTTAATGAAAAGGTAAATATAATGGTGAAACAAGTTTGTCATATAGTTTGTCCTGTAGTTATAGGAGAGATATCTTTCCAGGGAATGGAAATGTACATGTATACTAGACACTTCTACTGGTACCTAAAGTAGGCCAAATAAGCTAAGTCAGTTGTGGAAAAAGTGGTTTATTACAAAGCCCTTCATATCTAAAGGTATTTGGGGTCACTCACTCCTTGGTTTAAAATCATTACAGACTCTCTCTCTCTCTCTCTCTCTCTCTCTCTCTCTCTCTCTCTCCTTCTCTCTCTCTCTCTCTCCCTCCCTCTCTCTCTCTTTTTATCTGAATGCAGCGCCATAGCCATTCGGTCACGCTGTCCTTTGTTCTCTAGAATCTGACACTGAAACAGAAACACTGTAGAGTCGACTCCGCTTAACCGCAACTCCTTGGCTGGGAGCATGAGAGACGTTGCCATAGAAAGAAGTTGCGATAATCCTGTGATTTAAGGAGAGAACTTCAAGATTATCATATTTAATGTGGAAAAAAATGCAAATAGGCGGGAGTTGCGATTATCTGGTTCGCGCTTTAGAGGTGTTGACTGCATTAAAAAAAATTCACAAGATTGAGAAAACAGTTGGTATAAAGGCGTCAGTGTTTGATACAATATGGATGTTTTAGCTTTGCACGTACACATACTGTCCCCTACAGCGATTGCCCTATCCGCAGACAACATAGATAAAGTTCTCACAGTGTCTCTTCTCTTACATCTGTGACCCCCAACACACCTGCGTGAGCACATTTCGTGTGCCCTCCCTGCGCTGGGTAGATCACATCTGGTCGGGTATGCAATTGCGTCGTGTTGCGCTAGCGATGACGTCAGAGGCACCGTCTGTTCTTGTATAAATATTTAAATTCTGGAGACTGAGTGTTAGCATAGGCGAGTGAAACCAGTCGGGACACAGGAGAGGGTGAGAGAAATAGGAAGGAGAGAGGAGGAAGGCGAGAAAAATGTGAAACGCAACGCATTGTCTTGTCCTGCTTCTTCCTCCTTTGTTATTCGTCTTCTTCTCGTTCTCTTCCAAGTGTCTTTAAGATGAATTTAAATACTGAGTCAGGTCTATTTCTTTGAAGTCGTATCATTCTCGTTCTCCTCCAAGTACATATGAAGACGAATTTAAATACTGAGTCAGGTCTATTTCTTTGAAGTCGTATCATTCTCGTTCTCCTCCAAGTATATGAAGACGAACTTAAATACTGAGTCAGGTCTATTTCTTTGAAGTCGTATCATTCTCGTTCTCCTCCAAGTATATGAAGATGAATTTAAATACTGAGTCAGGTCTATTTCTGTGAAGTAGTATCATTCTCGTTCTCTTCCAAGTATATGAAGATGAATTTAAATACTGAGTCAGGTCTATTTCTTTGAAGTCGTATCATTCTCGTTCTCCTCCAAGTATATGAAGACGAATTTAAATACTGAGTCAGGTCTATTTCTGTGGATCATTATTAGAAGAATCGTTAACTCGAAAATAGCTGCAGCTCATTAAAAAAAAAGACAGACTAACTAAAAACATAATGTTAATAGTTTCTTTATCTTGCTTTCTTGTAATTTATTACATCATCTAGTTTTTATCCTAAAGCTATCATCTCAGGTCAGGGTGTTTTTTCTTGAAAGATTTTTCTTCAAAGAGAAATTAATTTGCTTTCACAGCTGATATAACATAGCCTACATATTTTGTTGCACACTAAGATGTCTTAATACTGCTGGCCACCATTTCATTATGTACATGTACATACACACGTACGTTTAGAACAACATCAAGTTGAAGTCTATGATTTGTCCAAGAATCTTAGAGAAAAGGCAGCGTAGCTTTCCCCGGCGTGAAAACAAAAACTCAGTCATTATTCTTTATTGTCCAGGAATTGATCATTCGCCTCCAATATATTTTCTAGCGTGTGGAATTCGGCATGTGAATTGCACAATAACATCAATACATGTCATCAGCATAGGTCCAGTTTTGCCCAATGGATATATATTAATCTGCATACACTGAAATCTGATCATACCACGGAAGGCCTGTGAAAGAATTGACCTATGCTACTCACATTTTATGGAAAATATTGATAATTATCAGCTGGCTACAACACATAGAAAGAAAAATAATGCGAAAAGGACATTATTATTCTCTCTGCTTTTTCGTCCACTATTTCGTCTTCTTTTTCTTTTTCTAGCCTCTTACGCTCTATCGACACATAGCAGGGTGCCCCTGTGGCTTCTATTGAATATGTTGTCAATTCCGAGTTCCCAGCGTGAATAGAAATGGAATGTACAGCACGCTATATCAGTGCATGTTCTTGTTCCACCCCCATGTTCGTCTACTACATTTTTCTTTTGACGGTGGGGGTGGGG
>JAWQUT010000230.1:140541-192069 GCA_033807755.1 Ellobium chinense
CGTGAACAATAGTTGCAATTAAAAGCAATTGCCATTATCCAGTGACGTTTATTTTGAAACACAGCATTTTGTCATTTTGTCATATTGAAAGTGTTGCGGGTAAACGGAATTTGCAATTATCCGGAAAGTGATTGAGAAGAGTGGATTCTAGTAAGATTTGTGAGGTCAGACAACCTTTCGATGTTATGGCTACAGATGTAGATAGCGGAAGTGAAATAAGACCACCATGATATCAACTTGAATTTCATATCACACGACTGTCTGTCTAAGGACAATGTATCAATGATAGAGATTAAACGGAAGTTGCAGCTATCAGGATTTGCTATTAAACAGAATGGACTGTGGTAAATTGTATGGGAGGGGGAAGAATATTGGTGTTTAGACGTCTTCATCACGATATGGCGCCAGATGAAGAGAGCGAAAGTGAAATGAGACCACCATCATATCAACTGAAATCTCACATAACACGACTGTCTGTCTTAAGGACGATGGAAGTTGCAAATACTTGCTTTAATTGTGTGTGTGTGTGTGTGTGGGGGGGGGGGNGGGGGGGGGGAGAATTGGTTTTTAGACGTCATCATCACCACGTCATGACTCCAAATCAAGACAGCGAAAGTGAAATAAGACCACCATCATACCAGCCGAACTCTCCTTTAATACGGTGGTCTGTCTGAGGCCGAAGGATCAATGAACTGATATATCTATCACATCCTTGTCTGGATGTTGACGGCTGACATTAATATCTTGTAGATTATTGAGAAAGAACGTTCAGACCTACGCGGGTATGGGGACATCTTAATAATTTGATGTCAGGATTTATCAGGTCAGGTCGGGTTGTTTTGGTAATGTGGGTTTTTTTTCCTCTTATTTTCTTGTTGTTTGTTTTTCCTGTTGCTGCTGTTGTTTTTGCTGTTGTTGTTAATGTTGGTAATGATTTTGTTGGTGGTGGTAGTGGGAGTGATGCATTTGATGATGTTGAAGATGCTGGTTTTGATTGTAGTTATTGTTGTTGTTATTATTGTTGATGTTGTTATACTTGTTGTTGTTGCTGTTTGCGCTGGTGATGGAGAGATTGTTGTGTAATGTGAAAATAATGCTCTGCTCATTCCCCTCTGTTTCATGGTGTGTGTCAATGCCCAGTCTAGACATTAGAGCAAGAAGCCTCCATCAAGATCTTCCGCCAACTGTTGATTCCTACAAAGACCATTTCCCGTCTAGGCAATAACTGTGGGAACTATTATGCATTACAAAAAAAAATGAAGATGTCTCCAGAACTGGAATCCCAGAATATTGACGTTTTATGTATTTACCAAGTCTCCTCTAAGTAACACATTGATACCGTTGGTTTTGTCTTACAACAGCAACCACAGCATTTATAAACGAGCAGCGCTTTTTTACTATCTTTGGAGGCTCTCTTAGGTATATAAATTTACCCATGATCTTCGTTATGAAGAGGAGTGGAGGGGATTTCATGGATAAGAAAAGAACACCTGTTTTTCAACAGCATACGGTTTACCGATTTTATTGGAACTTTCTCTGTAATAGTCCTGAGTAATGTTATGCAACACATGTTGTATGGCGAAATAGGGGATGTAGATAACTCAATGCCCCACGAGGGTCTTCAAAGCTGGCCAGTACTGATTGTCCGGATGGGTCAAAGTTTTGAGAGAAGCGGGGTCTTTGGGTGGTTCCGCCCTCCATCCTCCTAAATCTGTTCCAGTGCCCGCAGCAAGACTCCTGCTGGCATAGTTCCCATCACAGTTAAATCGAATTCGTAGAACGTTTTACAATGACTCACAATCAAAACTTTGGGTTATCTAGACCAGTCGAACTCACAAAAATGGCATTGACGTGAGAGTGGCATATTGCGAAACGTTGAAACGATATCTAGGTTGACCTTGCTGCACTTATTTCAAGTGCTGAAATAGAATAAACACATTTGCCTGTGGAACGAAAGTCCTTCTCATTTCCGGCACTATTAATAGACCATCATTAAGTTATTTTAGCAATAATATGCCAGTGCGCATGAATCAGATACAATAATGGGCTCATTAATGAACACCCATCATAGCTGGAGGCCTAAAAACAAAAGTGATCTCAATTTTTCGTCTGATGAAAGCTAAAGGCAAGTATCGAGAAAGTTTTTCGAACGCTACCTTGTCGCCCAACCTGTCCTGAGACTTTAGATCACTTGGGCTTTAGGGCTTCATTTTATTCCTTTCGGCACACTCTAAGGCTGTAATTGCATTGTCTCTGCGGTTTGATTGATACTCGGCCAACATTTCGAATATAAGTAAGGCATCGATTTGAACCGTTCATTGTATTCTTGAACCATGAATCTCCGAAAATGGGTCGCTTCGCCGTCCGCAATGCTAGGGGTAGGGTTAGGGTGGCTCATGTCCAAACAGACAGACAGACAGACAGACAGACAGACACACACACACACACACACACACACACACACACACACACACACACACACACACACTCACACACACACACTTACACACACATCTAAAGTCCATTACAAATTTCCTTCGTTTCTGTTTTTGTCACACGAGTGATTTGCAGTAGAAAAAAATAGGACTATTTAATCAATATACCCGAGCGTCCTTAATTTCCTTTCGGACAATTCCACGAATAGTGTTATTCTTGAACTTAAATTTTGGATTTAAACCTGCCACTTGAAATTTGTGTGGTACAGCCTGGCTTGTGTTCTAAACATGAATCTGTTCAGTTCACATTATATTGTAATGGGATTGTGTTCACTGCAACATAATGAAAATATGTGATGTTAATACTGAGCGCATGGAAGAACTGTAATTCGAAAATGATTCATTCATGAGATGATAGAAATTAGACAAGAATATTGTTAAAGCAAGGCAACGAACTATCAAGGTTCTTCAATTTAGCAGTTCTAACAAAATATAAGATTTTCAAAAGTGTGGAAGTCAGATACTAACTTGTGAACTATTGCTTTATTATGCCCCTCCCCTCTCCACTTTTTTAAACCCACTCTTTTCCATTGCATACTTGACCACCATTCATCTCTTTCACCAGAAATACTTGTATTCCTCACTTAGGCAGTATGAAGCAGTACCATCTTCAAGCTTGCACAACAGTAGGATATGATTTAGGGCTATACTTTCACTGCTTTAAGTGAACTTTTTGAGAAAAAAAAAGGGAGTTTACTTCCGTGGAATAGCCCGTGAACAAATTTATCTGCCATGGCCAGTATTTGCCAGTCATTAGTTCAAGCCAGTACCGTTCTGTGTACAGCAATTAAAACTTACTTTGCTTTACACTATTGTTGAGGATTTAAAATGTTGTATTGTGATGAGTTGTCTTGTAAATGGAATCTGAAATTGTTAAATATAGAGAAGAAAGAGAGAGAGAGCGAGAGAGAGAGAGAGAGAAAGAAAGAAAGAGAGAAAGAAAGAATGAAAGAAAGAGAAAAAGAAAGAAAGAACGAGATAAAGAAAGAAAGAGAGAAAGAGAAAGAGAGAAAAAGAAAGAAAGAACAAAAGCTAGGAAAAAAAAGAACGAAAGAAAGAATGAAAGAAAGAAAGAAACAAAAGATAGAAAGAATGAAAGAAAGAGAGAAAGAGAAAAAAAGAAAGAAAGAAAGAAAGAAAAAAAGAAAGAAAGAAAGAAAGAAGCGACGCACTTTATCACAACTTTTAGCTCCATTCAGTCTCGGTCTGTTTCAATCAAATCACTTCTAAGAGAATATACTCGTACCATCTATATAAATGCCACATGCATTAAGGTTCTAAATAGAAGGTCACAATCTAGAAATTTCATGTTTATGGGTCATTGGTGTTCTTGAGATAAATATACTGAACGCTATTAGAAAGTATCCAGTACTAAATGATGACCACTCAAGATGGTAGAAGATACCATAGTTAATGGGCAAACTCTCAGTTAGAAGGGCTTTGGGACTTAAACGAGTATTTAATTTAACAAGGTAAATGCTTCAAATATCGAAGTATCGAATCTATTTTGATTCTGATATTAAGTAAAGGATAAGCATTTCGGTCCCTTTCGATACTTTTAGATAATTAATAAAAATACTTTTCGGTACGTTTGATACCTTCGGCAATCTAGCGAACGACAACACTGAATTTATCGAAATGGGATCATAAGTCTCGATCCTGAGTTTTCATACCAACATCAGAATCACGAGTCTCCGACGTATCGATATTCCGAAGCAATATTACCCCATACTACCTATCATGTTATGCCGTCATTCACCACTTCCGGGCTAACTTCCCCATTTGCTATGACATTGATCGCTGCGACTCTCTAATAGGCTGTGAAAAACGATAATAGCCCCTGCAGAAGGGCCGAGAAATCTCCAGAGCTTGGGAGGATCGAAATACTTCGTGATAACACCATGAATATGGAACGAACAACGTTATTATTATTTATATAGTATATATTTATATGTATTGCATTTTATGTATTTAGCTTACAGGGAATGACTGAATTCAAGTCAATGCTTTATACGCTTTTGTACCATTGCACGTGGGAACAAACAGTACAGCAAATGTAAAACACAGTATAATTTTATAGTTTATGAAATTAAGTCAGATGAATGTAGACTACAAAGTGACATTTATGTATTGATATTACAGGATAGAAGACTAACAAAGATAATCGTGCTATCTGATAAGGACAAGGATAAGGATAACTTTATTTGTCCAAAAAGGGAAATTTGTCTTGTTACAGTGTGCTTACAAAGCATAAATATCTGTGCAAACACACACACTCCCTCCCTTTCGCTGACGATAAGTTTGTGAATTGTTAAATGTTATTTTGACTGCCCATATAGTAATACCGTCTGGTACTGTCTTAATAAACTTATTAAACTTGTTCAAATAAACGCTCGTTCTCACAGATCCAGTTCGTCTCTCTTGTGTTAGTTCATTACCAGCTTAATATTGTACGTGTGTAAAGTAAATGGTGACACAATGAAAAGGCCTGTTACGGAGGCTCAATGTTTCCTGTGTAAAGGAAGCTTCTTTTATAATGGATAACTGTATATAGATTTTTGTTCAGCAATCAGTCACTTTCATTCAACTTTCCTTTGAGCTTTCTAGAAGTAAATTTTCATCTGTAAGCAATTCTAGCACGTTTTCTCGCAACTTCACACAGGCATGAAGATGTTTAGAATAAGCATGAGATGCAAATAAGCGATGCTACATAATAATGCGCGCGGTACCCCCTAATAATATTATGTGCCTTAATCATTTAGAGAAAGTATGTGCTCTTAGGAATGATGCAGTTAAACAGACTGAGACTGAATATAGAAATAAAGTGCATCGTTTCTTTCGTTCACTCTTTCTTTCTCCCTTCCTTTTATTCTTTCTTTCTTTCTTTCCTTCTTTGTTCCAACACCTCGCCTTTCTCCAGTGTGATCCTCATATCATAACATCACGCCCACAGAGGGACTCAAACTCCCAAGTCCCACAACTCTTGGGTTATCCAATAACATGATTGGGCAATGCGTCTCAAGGGCAGACAACTCAATACCCAAAAGCCGTCCATCATTATTTATGCTTGCGCGCTGTCCGATTGGCTGTTCCTGTAGACGGAAAGGTCCCAAGTAAATTCATACGCCGTGTTTCTCGTGTCTGGACTTTGTGTTTACATGTCAGATTTGGCTGTAAAACAGACACGGGAAAATGCAGTACTTAGGTACTAAGCATCAGCAATGTTGTGAAGATGCCCTAAATGTACAGGTCACCCTATATCTGTTATTATACTTATTTTTTTTTCGTAATACCCAAATCATGGGTAGTATGATATAGTATGACATTGTTGTGATTGTTGTTGTTTTTCGTGTTGATGCTGCAGTGGTGGTGATGAAGATGGGATGTGATGTTAATGTAAAGATGGTGGTCTCTTTCATCTGTTAATTATGGAAGTGCGGCTGAGCTGCAAAACAAAGCTAAAATAAAAAAAATTATAAACAATCAATAAAGAAATCAAAATCAAGAACTTATCCTGCGGAATTTTATCCCACCAATAAATCAGGGGTCAGATTTCCACGACTAGGTAGACCTAACGATGTAATGTAGGATAGCTCATATAACGGTTTGAAAACCACTGACTTATACGCGATACCGTGGTGATGCTGAGGGTAAAGTTTGGCTTAAGAAAAGACCCGTCTGGGAATTGAGAGGGCCGATACTGTTGCGGTATTGATCCGTCTACAGGTCCGGGATGATCCAAGGGTTAAACAGAGACATCGGTGGACAAAACAAAAATGTGGACGATCGATTCCGGAAGAATACAACCTCGTATGTTGAAGGAGAAATGATTACAAGAGAGCTGTGGTTCTGAATTGCTATTTGATGTGATTGTCATTATACGCGTTCGTTGTATTCATGTTGTTAGCTTTGTTTGGCGATATTGTTGTTGTTGTTGTTGTTGTTGTTGTTGTTGTTGTTGTTGTTGTTGTTGTTATGAAGGATGTTTCGGTTGCTTATTTCCTAATTGCTCCTAACTTGACTTTGAAATCGGTCTGTACATATCTCAGTTCCTACATTAGTATCGAGAAATATGATATTATGAAAGAGACCACTCTAGTCTTTACGAGATGTTACTACGATTTGTGAATAATGTGCGTTGAGCTAAAGGCATCCGCTTAGGACCTTGGTGCAGTATCTGTATATGATTCTTTGTATCGAGGCTGGAATCCATACTCTTCCCTAGCCGGAGACTTTGTTCTTTGAGTGTATACTCATATTATGGGTGCTGCATGTATACGTGTGAATAAGTATGAATGTACATCTGTCTGTATATGTATGTGTTTGTGTACATGTGCTGTGTGTGAAAGCTTGTTTGCTCGTGGAGATATGCATCTGTATTATTTTGAGTATGTGTGCATGTGACTGTAAAGCACTTCGAGACCCCCGGGGTTGTAAGCGCAATAAAAAAAAGGCACTTTATGGTACCTGGTGGCAAGGTATAGTTTTCTCTACTCAGTATTAAGGGGGAGGAATGTGAGTTTCAGTCTGATAATTTTTCAGATGTTACATATTATTTACGAAAGTGTGTCACCAGGGATTTTACCAAGTTACTGTGAAGGATCAACTTTAAGAAGATAGGCGGAAAAAAACTTACAGAAAAAAAAATCCCTGTCCCTGCCGGGAATCGAACCAGAGTCTCTCAGCTTACGAGTCTAAACGTGTTACCAATAACTACAGGGTTGTTAACTTCAGAACAATTTAATTCTTAAATGGCTACTGCCTGAATATGTTCTCTAAATTCCACGTGCGAACCTAGTACTCACCCGTGATCCTAACATACTTCCCGACTGCTCACATTTATATTATTATTATTAATACTATTATTATCATTCCGTAAGTATGAGTGAATTATGTAGGCGTCGAGCGCTGACCAATCTGCCCGCCTTCTTCCATCAATACTCTGACTGCCTCTGTGTCTATGAAGACGGAACGCGACCATCTGTTTGTTCACAGTCGGTTAACATAGCAACGCAAATTGGGTTTTAGGACGAAAACAAAAAGAAGGGATGGGAACTAATATTGGAAGAGACGTGGATCGAAGAGGCATTAATAATAGCAATAGTGTTATGATTAGAAAGGAGATAACTGACTGGCTGGAGAGGATACCGTGATCTTTCAACAGATGTCTGCCTAGACATATAGTCGGTTCACTTTAGTCGCAGTTCACGAACAACGTAACCTGTTTTTAGCAACCACCATTTACCCCTTAATGACCAAGTTGTCTAAAGTTATGTATGACATGCTTTACCATTATCATCATAATAACAATACAAAGTCTTTATGGTTATCAAAAATAGAGGAAATTCTTAATCAATTGGGCCTCCACGAAATCTGGATTAGTCAAGGGCAGGCACTCTGTAGTAAAAGAGCGTTAGCTGAAGTTGATAGACGATTGAGGGATAAGTTTATACAGAGATGGAGGGTAGAGGTAGAGAATTCAAGTAAAGGAAAGTTTTATAGATGTCTGAAACAGGAACTGAAATGTGAAGATTATCTGGACTCACTGTCATTTCGTGTCAGAAGAATAATTACACGATTTAGGACATGCAACCATAAGCTACCTATAGAAACGGGGAGATGGGAGGGAAAAGAGCTAGAGAATAGAAAATGTTATTTCTGCAGTAGTCTAGGAGATGAATTCCATGTTTTATTTGAATGTGAACAGTTAATGACTGAACGGCACAGATTTTTGGATAGAAGATATTATGTACGACCCAACATGTTTAAGGCAAAGGAGCTGTTTGAGAGTAAGAAAACGAATGTTTTAGTTAAATTGGCTAAATTCATTGAAGTTGCGTTACAAACATTCCAATAACATGTATATAGCTATTAAGTATTTAGAAGAGAACAGAAGTGTATAAGGACTGAATGATTATTAGTAAAAGTGAGTGTTACATATTATTGTTAAATGTGAAATGTATGAGAACGTTGTGAATGCACGTGACTGTAACAATGCTTTGTGAACATGTGTGATGTTAGTAACTGTAGCGCTTAAAATGTCATGTGCTGTCCCGTTGCATATTGTATTTTGCTCATGTGCCACGGCTGTGGTCTGGGCTTATTCGAAATAAACTTGTTAAACTTGTTAAACTTGTTAAACTTAATAGTAATAAATAATAATGCGGTTTATGGGTCTTGTATCAAGGCTAATTCCCGCTCTGGTGTCTTCACGCATTTATCATCTCAGCAGGCCTGCTCACTTCAGAGCTTCCTCAACTCCCCGAGGAGCAACATCCAGTGCCGCTGCCATCTACAGGCGCTGATCATTAGGATTTTGATGATATCTTCTACTACCTATAGCCAGGTACCCATTTTACAGACGGACTAAGGAAAACGTAAATGAAATGCTTTCCCATGACATTTACACCATGACCGTGGTCGGGGATTGAACCCACGATCTTTTGATCTTAAGGCCAACGCCGTAACTATTAGTATTTTAGAAGTCTTGTCGCCTTAAACAGGTGGTCGTTTTAGCTAGTTATTTTGNNNNGGGGGGGGGGGGGGGAGTCAAGGTCTTATAATGTCTTATTCGTGGGCATGTGTGTGCCGTACAGCATTTCAGAAAGACAAATCCTGAATTCAAACTAGAAAGAAAAGCTATCTAATCCTATGTCGGCCTTAAAACCATTAGATAATGCTTAGGAGATTTCAAATGCCAGACTAGACGTGTACTAAGAATTTACTTATTAATAATTAGCAAAGCATTGAGCGTTCCCGTTATATCAGAAATGCATACATACGTTTGCGGTACTCTAAGAATAAGGGCAACTGCATACTTATTTGTTCAATGGCAGTCTTGTTAGGAATGTCTTTCCTCCTCTCCCCAACTTTTTTAGGCATTGATATGCATCATAAAAAACCATTTTGAATGAGACTAAATATCTATATGTTAATCTAAACACAGATCTGAGAATATAAATATTTTGGATTATTCAAACAACAGCTAAACAGTAAAGGTCAGTTTTTCATCTGCGTTATTTGTCGTGGCACTCATAATTCACTACACTCCATCCCCACCCCGCCCTTTATCTCCCAACGGTGGTATACTACAAGCCTCGTTCGCAAGAACGTACTGTATCTTGCATTGTGGTGGGTAATATAGTTACTGAGTGTCGACAGTTCGGAGTTTTTATTAGTATTGAAACCTCAGTTATGACGTTTAAATAAAATTTCGATCTTTCGACACAGTGTGTTAATCCAAACAAGATTCCGCTCTTCCCTGCCTCCCCCGCCCCCACCCCCCCGGCCTCCCATGTCGTTAAAATTATCCTTTTTCCATGTCTTGTTATACCTATCTCAATACAATGTCCTATTATAGAAAGGAAAAACAATGACCTATTATAGAAAGCAAAAACAATGACCTATTATAGAAAGCAAAAACAATGACCTATTATAGAAAACAAAGAAAAAGAAAGTAAATTTGAGAACTGTCCGATCCTCAGTACCGCCTGCCTCACAACGCTTACCATGACCTAGTATCAAAAATTGTATCGAAAGTAAATTAATTTCGATCTTTTCGAACTTCCAGTATCAAACTTACCACCGCTGGTGTCCACAGTGTTCTCATTGCAAACACCCGGTCCAGGTCAACAGGTATCATTAGATGTCGATAGTTTTAAAAGATATCGAAATATCAAAAGGTTCCGAAAGTATCGAAATGCCTGTGCGATACCTAGTATCAGAATCGAAACTGAATCGATTCTTTCTATTTTCTGAGCTTAAGAGTTTTTGTATCGGCCCACCTCACCTCTCGCCAGGCTCTTTAATTACTACTGGCTCTATGGTGATGTGACTGACCTGGGACCAAAAAAAGCTATTTAAGTTTGCCTGGCCTTGACATCTTCTGTCCTTTATCTAGATCGACAACAAAAGTAATTAGAGAACTAGAAATTAGATTTCATCTTCTCTCCATTGTGACTCCTTTTTCCCTCTCCTTTCCATCCCTCTCTCTCTCTCCACTTTTCCAAGCAATCCGAGCAGAACCAAACAGTTCATTTAGCTGGAACTGATTAGACTACCACTATTTCTCTTAGTGTCACCACCATCCTCTATCAGCCATCTTCCCTGACTATTGAAGACTAAGGTTATTACTTTGTCTTGCGGCTAGTCAAAATCAGGCTTATGTCGCTAAACTAGGAACTGAAGATTAAAACATCAGGGTCAAACAGTATAATTAAATTTGTGTTTATGGCGGAAATCACGCGTGAAATCATTTTTATAAATATAGAACAGTGATCATTTAAACAAAGGGTCAGTAATTGTTGATAAATTTGAATGTTTTGTAAGGCATTTAAGAGGAACTATGTAGTACAAGTTTTTTTTTTTTTGGTCATTCGCTGTTTTCTCAGAAAATGTTTCCATTAAATGGGATGTCTCCATGCTGCTTCAAACGACTATAATTATCTCTTAATAAAAGTAAACACATAAAGCCTTCATTTCAAGCCAATAACGGTCCTAAATTTCTTTTCCCCCCTTCCTGCTCCTACCCTGGGTACCCTCAACCCTACACACACACACACACACACACACACACACACACACACACACACACACACACACATACACACACACAACACCTTAACTAAGATTTGATTGGATTCTCTCAAAGCTCTCCTATGCCAACGTCCACTCTAGGCAGGAACAAGTTAGGATTTACTTGAGGTTGGGATGGGGTGGGAGGGGCGCATACATGGTCCACACTCTTGTGATGGGAATTGCGGAAGGGGGTGCGGAAATACGGTCCTTTCATCATCATATCTCCGTCATCTACTTTCATCCTTAGCCTCAAAGACCCCTATTTCTTGCGACAGGTCTTAAGCATTCTGATAGAAGTGTGGTTTTAATATTTCGCTTCCCACTCATTCCACAAGGGAGTTGAGGCGGTAGGGCAGTTTGAAATTGATTCTGTCTCCTTGTGTTTGCGTCATAAAATATTTACCGCTGAGCGCAAGGCATGTCAGCAAAGCAACACATCTAAATTAATCCTGCGATTATTGGACGTGATTTTTTTTTTCTTTTTGGGTGCGGGTGTGCTGAAGACAAGATCCGTTTTGATACAAGCCGATGTTGTTGATGTAATGTGGGTTTGGGTGGGGTGGAGAAAAAGCGGTTTAGGGAGGTGGGGGAACGAGATAGGCAGATGTGATGAGCTGGGAAGGGAAACAGAACCGATTAATGAAAAAAGAAGGAGCAGTATGATGAGGCGAGTGTAAGGCACATGAATGCTGCCTACCAGATTAGGAGGAGAAGAGGGGGTAGGGAATCACTGGAAAATAGCTATATAGAAGAAAGGAGAAGAGAAAGAGAGAGGAAGGGACGGTGCAAAATGAACGTGAGAGTGAGTGAGTGAGTGAGTGAGTGAGTGAGTGAGTGAGTGAGTGAGTGAGTGAGTGAGTGAGTGAGTGAGTGAGTTGAGTGAGTGAAACAATTGAGTGAGTGAGTGAGTGAGTGAGTGAGTGAGTGAGTGAGTGAGTGAGTGAGTGAGTGAGTGAGTGAGTGATCAACGTTTCCAAATGGCAACGACACTGTGTATACCCCGGGGAGTAGAGAAAGTCCTAAAGTGGTATGACCTGCTGCTAAATTAATAGTGTTAAGTCTCGTTAGCGGGCTTTAACCTGGATACAAGACTTATAAACAGCCTTATTATTAACTATTGTGGTCGGTCCTGTTGAGATTGCCTCATAGCTTGCGTCATCGCCTTTATTATCCACTATTAGATCTAGGTCGTGTACGAACCTGAGTCCTGTGTATGATAACAGGTATCGTGCCAGAGTGAGTACATGCTCCACACTGTATTAATTAGCCTCTAATGGATACCGATTACCTCATAACATACCACACATTGCCCGCATATCAAGTGTGTCGTCACAGGGTCACTTAGCTCCCCTTTATAAGTCAGTCGACTGTGGCTAATCGCTGTTTGCTTAATTGCAATTTTTTTCTTTCCCAGATGACGAAATGCTGCAGTATTTGTATCAAAATCACTGGCTAATTGCAACATCTTTTAATCTCGACTTTTCCATGCTGTCCATGGGTTGCCATGAAGCGGAGTCAACTGTTTAAGAAAAGTTCTGATTAAAGAACTTGCAATTATTCAGTGACTTTTATAGTACTCTGTTATTTGAAAAAAATATTTTTATTAAGGAGAGGTAGCGATTAAAAGGTTTTCGATAAAGCGCAGTCGACTTTCCAGATTTGTTACAGCCGCCTCTCTAAGATCATTTTTTTAAAAAATATTTTTGAAAAAGAGACCCCAATAAAAAACTTCCCACTTTCCTGAAGATCAAACTTTGTCACAATTTTTGTTTTCTTATAAAATTTTTATAAAGGAGGCAGTATGATAAAATTTGTCCACTCCAGTGCTTCCAATCGTTGGCTTGCACATTTTTACACGTCATGTTGTCTGATATGAACATTCCTTGCGTCATCCTAACGATCAAGATATTTCTTCGCCGAAGTTTCAAAGAAAGAACCAGCGGGGAATTATTTATGACGGGTAGTTTGCCCTGTACGTCATCGTGCATAGTGAACGTTTGTTTCAAATTTGGAATGTAGAACTACAACTGATTCCTGTTCTCCCCGTGCCTTTTTTCACACTTAATTTGAAAATAAAAATGAAATGTAAAAAAAAAAAAAACAACAAAAAACTGACACGCCGTGAAACGTCATTATCTCACTGCGATCCACCCGGTCCCTGGGTAGACTGTAGAAAATCTGAGCTATTTACAAGAAACAAACAAGACCAAACCACAAAATTAAATTTCTCCATCTTTCACGGTATCTTGTATTGTCCTCAAGCAGAATAAATTGAAGAGCGTTTTGCTAAAACTCGGTATGTGCTCTCTGAATATTTTTGAAATGAAGGGAAATAATATTATAGTGATTGCTCATCACACATATATTATTATTTTTATTTGTTGTTAAATGACCTAAAATTTGAAGAAGTGCCGATTTTGGACTCGATTAGGTTTTGAATGAATTAACACAGAAATGCATCTTTGAATACAACATCAACTCAATTTTTAACGAAAGTGCATTTACTGAGTTTAGGAAAAAAAACGCTGTTCAGTTATTATTGTTTTTGTTATTGTTATTGTTACTGTTATTGTTATTGTTATTGCAAGCGTCCAAAAAAAAAACAAACGCTCGTCGTCGTTGATGTAAATGGTTTTGTCTCACCTTTCTTATGTTTTTCTATTTGAGAGGAAGACGGAAGAGGTCACAGAAGTACAATGTTTGTATATTTGTTTTTGTCACCTCTGTTTATGAGATCATTTATGGGTGAATGACTATGTTTATTTGTCACATTCTGCACCTTGAGTCAGTTACCCCGATGTCATTTCTTTTTTAATGTAACCAGAAGAGGGTCCTGTATATTTGCACGTAACAAATCAACGAACCACAATATCTACATTCATTATATGCATATTCTCACATTCAGCACTTTGGGTCAGTTATCCCGATGCTATTTTTTTTTATATACATATAACTAGCAGAGGGTCCCGCATATATGCGCGTAACAAACCAACGAACCATAATATCTAGATTCGTTTTTATGTCTTTTTAAAAAAAAATATTATTTGTACTTACAAGGTTACTGATAGATCTGACAACAATAATTACTATATAAAAAGATCAACATGAATATAATTGGTCTGCCTTTCTGTTTTGTCTTATCAAGTGGTAAGCGGTTATTAGGTGCTTATGGGTGACTTGGTACATGTGCCAGCGCCAAGCATCTAACCGACATTTCTTTTTTTACCATTCTTTATACATTATGTTGTCCTTCACGGTGGTGTCTTTTTAGTTTGTTTGCTTGCTTCGCTTGTTGGCTCTTTTTGTTTGTTTGTTGATTTGTTTGTTTCTGTCGCAGTCATGTGTGCCGGTAAATGGAAAGGGTAAATGAAATAATGGGAAGTATCTGCCTTTCACTCTTAGATCCGCAAGGAGTTTTTGTCCCCGAAATTGTCCTAATACAAGTCCTCCCCACCACCTCCCCCACCTCCCACAGGTACATACAACAACCAGACTGTATAGCCTGAGTTCACCTTCATGCCTGGCATCCATATATTATAATAATATGTGCTTCTATTCTGGCGTATGCAATGTTGTGGCTTCAACGGGTGCAAAAAGTACTTACTTTGAGTTTGAGTACTTTCTTTCGTTAAGAAATCAAACATTGTTTTGCACACAATTGACGCAAAACTTTTGAGTCTTATGTGTTTATTTTTTTTAAAAATATGGTCAACTACGGGTGATGTAAGTCTCCTCCAGTTTGCTTGGGCCGTGATTTTCCTAGACGTAATTTTCACCTCAATTCCGGCCGGAATATCCCAGTTGGAAACTGGTCACGGTACGAGAGCTTTGATATGATAATCCCAACTAGCTCCTGCANAATAGACTCGTCCTCTCTTTCATGTCTACAGCTACTCTAATGCATTTTAACCGAAGTTAAGTTGAGGTGGTTTAGGGTCAGCTCCGGTCTTGGTGATTCCTAGATTGTTGTGCGCGGCGCTGAACTCACTGTGTTGTCGTAATGGTTGGTGGTCATAACAATGTTCCATGTAAGACATGCCATGCACCGCAGACACTCAGTGGCTAATGGGTCAATTACCTCACAGCCCTTACCTCGGTCGGTTCATTGCTGCTGTAGCCATAACTTCATTGTGGATACAGACAGTGGCGTATCCATGGATGGGTCGTGGCTGCCTATAGCTCCCCCCCCCCCNCCCACCCCACCCCTTCAATCCCCTTCTCGTTTCCACTGAGTACGATATCACGAGCCCAAAATGAGAGGCACGCCCGGCTGTCAGTGGCGATCTAAGAGTGAATCTTGGGGAAGGGTACATGCCCATGGGAGAGAATTTCAAGCACGGCTCTCTCTGACCGGTGGGAAGCAGCTCTTCATTTCTGAAGTTGTGAGGGGAGAAGAGGGGGAGGAGGCAGGCGGTGGCCACACTATTAAACTTCCCAGACCCCGCCACTGCCAAATATGCCGATGTATCTGAGTATCGCACCACATGCATTTTTATGTCAGTGTCAGCTTTTGTTTATGAGAACATCACCATTGTGTGGGGACAAAGTCGTAAAGTCCCATGAACAAAACCGTCAATGTGCTTTTATAACAGCCTAACTCAGCCATAGGCCATAATGGAAAAAATGAAAATGAAAATACGACCTGTATTTATCCCGTAGGGAAACTGGTTTACAACGTAATACAATGTTATAATCTCTTTCAAAATACAAACACAGTGAACAATACACATCTTCCTTGTTAAAAACATAATACTACAAATGAAAAACCTAGTCACTGTTGGTCGCCAGAGATGCAACGCACTGGTCCCCCCCAGCTCTAAAGCCAGGTATTCATTTACCTTTGAGTCGAGTAGGGAAATGAAAATGAAGTGTCTCTCCCAAGGACCCTACAACGTAAACCACCCCGGCCGGCAAGTCAAACACACAAACCCTAGACTTGACTGTCTTTAGTCTCTGAGCAAGACTCACAAACCACAATGCCACGCTGCCTCCAAGTACTGATAGTGCCATGCTGTTTAACAAATCAAGGCCCGTGATGACATTTAATACAAAACTGTGCTAATCTTTACCCAGGAACAAATTGCAGTTGCAAAGATAGACGCATACTGTGTTTTTTCACTGCCATTAAAACGGTTTCATACGTTTTCTAAAAACTGCACAAAAAGTACTTAGGTCGTTATGGAACCACAGTGACGTAGCGTAGGAGATGCGCTTTTGTATACAGTCATGGCTCACATCGCTATCAGTCCCATATTGTCTCTTCTCATATATATTGTATGTTGAGATCTTGAGATACCATGCCTTCCCCTCTTCCCCCTCTTTTTTTTTTATTTTGCCTGGCACGGACTTTTATGTGTGTGTATTCAAGTGTATAATCATTATACATGAGCTATGAGTTTGTGTGTGTGTTTTCGTGTGTGTTTATGTGTCTGTATGTGTGTGTGTGTGTGTGTGTGTGTGTGTGTGTGTGTGTGTGTGTGTGTGTGTGTGTGTGTGTGTGTGNGTGTGTGTGTGTGTGTGTGCGTGCGTGCGCGAGCGCGCATGTTCAATATTCTTGTGATTGACAATTTCCAACTCGGCTAGCATACGCTTCCAACTTTTTTGCCGTTGTTGATGATGCTGGTGGTAGGAATTTTGTTGATAATGCTGTATAATGCTGTTTCTACAACTAGGAGACCTGCCAGCCAGCAATGCCTTTGCTTTATAGTTGCAGTCTTATGTATTGACAGGTCTTTCTGTCTGCAAGTCTGGCTATCTGCCCGACTGTCTGTCTACCTTAACTATTTCCTGTTTTGCTAAACTGTCTGTCTGCCAATCTGTCTATTATGACTGTCTGCCTGCCTGTCTGTCTATCTACTAAAGTAATTGTCTATTTATCTAACAATGTGTCTGTCTGCTTTCCTGTTTGTTCATCTGTCCTTCTGTCTCTATTGAATTGTCAATTACTCCTGCCGGTCTGCGTCACCGTCTGCCTGTCTGTCTGTCTGTTTGTTCGACTGTCTATCAGCCTTATTCTTTGTCCATCCGCCAAACTGTCTATCTGTTTAGTCCTGTCTATATGCCTGATTGCCTGTCTATGTGCCTAATTGTCTGTCTATCAGCTTAACTAATCTGCCTGCCGCGTTGTCTATCTAGCTTGTCTGTCTCTCTTGATAACTGCTTACCTGCCTTACTATCGAACTCTGATACACTATCTGTGTATCTGCCCGTTTGTCTATCCATCTGCCTATTTGTCTGTCTGCCAGACTGTCTATTGTAAGTGTGTCCGTAGCCGATTAGAAGTCTGTCTGTTGACCATCTGTCTGCTAATCTGTCTGAGTACTGCCTGTCTTGTCGTAAATCACCGTCTTCATATCGCCTCGTTATATGAAAATTGCTTTCTTTTTCTTCCTTCTGTCGTTCTTTTGGTCTCTCTCTCTCTCTCTCTCTCTCTCTCTCTCTCTCTCTCTCTCTCTCTCTCCCTCCTTTCGTTCTCTCTTTCTGCTTCCAGTCATGATTTTTTTCTTATTTTTTGCTTTCCCCTTGTCATCCGGTTTATTCTTTTTTCTTTCTTTCCGTCCATCATTTCAGTCTCACTCATTTACTTCCGGTGATCCTATCTTTCCTCCTTAATTTCTTATCTCTCTCTTTCACCCTTTGTCTCTCTCTTTCTCCGTCTGTCATGTCCTGTCGCTTCGCTCTATTCTTTCCCTTCCTATTATTTCTTTCCATTTCCGTGTCCCTGATATTTTGTCTTTCTGTCGGAGTATCGTAAAGTAGTTTCCCTTTTCCCCCTTCCATTCTTCCTCTCTTCTATTTTCTGTCCATTCCTTGCTCTCTTTCTCTCGTCCCTCCAGTTCTTGAATAATCCTTAGAAGCCAACCGTCCATCATTTCTCTCCGCCGGTGGAACACGACATGCATAATAAACGCACTTTTTCTTTTTTTTGAAATGGCTGTTTTGATTTGTGATCTCATTCTTCTCTTCTTCTTCTTCTTCTTCTTCTTCTTCTTACTTTCTATCTATCCTATCTATCCTCTACCTAATTCTGTATTCTCCTTTCTCTCTTTCCATTTGGTTGTTCTTCCTTTTCCTGTATTCGTTCTTTTGTCTATCTATCCCTCTTACCCTGCTTTCCTCCTCAGCATGCAATCTCGATTTATTCAACAGTGCGGACATGGAGAAAGATAAGATAAAGAAGTTTTGCGATTATCTGGTGATTTTTAATCCTGAAAAATACATCTGCAACAACTTGTTACATGGAAAGTGTTGCGATAAAGCGGAAATTGCGATTATCAGGACTGCAATTAAGTGGAGTCGATGGTATCTTTCTCTCTGGTTCATTTTGTTATGATTGCATCTGTTTTAAGCATTCGTCATTTAACATCCTATCTTCCACTTAACTGCCACTTCTTATATTGCGCACCAGCACATTTCTCTCCAGCGGGTGCAATATCGTTTCTGAGTATTCATATTTTCTTTACTCAGTAATTCCGATCTTGGTATCAAAACTTCAGCCCTGGGGTTTCGATACCACTTTGATACTTTCCATGAAAGTGGGGACAGTTTGTCTGACCTTGACTGGCAGTGATATCAGAAGTATCGAAAGGTATCGAAGTGTCTACTCTATATAGGGTGTCAGAATCAAATACAGTCGATACTCCTGATACTTACTTAGGACATGAATGCTGAGCATCGTGATATCTCAGAATTCACGTATGGGCCCATCATTATTTGTTTGTTTCTTTTTTTTTCTCTCTCTCTTTCCCTCCCTCCCTCTCTCTCTCTCTCTCTTTCTCTTTCTTTCTGTGTCTTTCCCAAACGCCAGTCATCCTTTTTACTTCCATCCCCCACCACTGCTACCTTTTTTTCTCTCTTTTCTCTTTCCTTCCTGTTACTCTCTCCGCGTTGCGATTTATCTTCAAAGACAGATAATATTTGTATTATCCGTGTATGACCACCGCCCCCTCAATCACTCACCATTTTCTTGGCATTGTTTCACCTCAATCTTTCTCTCTCTCCTCCCTCCCTTCCTTCCTCCCTCTCTCTCTTTCCTCCCTTCCTGCCTGCTTCCCCCTCTCTCTCTCTCTTTTTCTCTCTCTAGCTATCTGTGTGTGTGTGTGTGTCTCTCTCTCTCTTTCCGGTGCGCTTTCTCTCCAAAAGACAGAAAGCGTTGATTTATCTTATGCATGTGTAGTCACCCTCCTCTCTCCAACCTTTTCCATAATTCACACAATTTCTGTATTTTTCAACACCTCTTTCATCTCTCTGTCTTTCTCTCTTTCTCTTCCTGGATTTAAAAGACAGAAAGTATTGGTTTTACACATTGGCCCCCCACTGTTATTCAGTACTCTCATTGTACATATTATATGCTACATCCTTTCCTTCTTTCCTCCTTTCTCTGTCTCCTCCCTTCTCTCTCTTTCTCTCTCTTTCACTGTCTCCTCCCCTCTTCGCCGCCTTTCTCGGCGGACACCATTAAAACGCATGCATAATCATACTCTTCCCCATCACTCACTCCACTCTATATCTTTCTTCCACCCTTCCTTCTCTCCCTCCACTTGCATCTCTCTCTCTCTCTCTCTCTCTCTCTCTCTCTCTCTCTCTCTCTCTCTTCATTTTCTCTCACTCAGCCCGAGACCCGCTATGGGCCGACTCACGCGAGCACGCGGGGGACACCAGAGCACTCCACAACAAGGAAAGAGAACTCACTAATCTACAGCGAACGATAACTGCGAACGGGAGCTACCGTTCCTGACTAGCAAGCCACCACCTTCTTGTGCCTGAGCACTCGTTTCCGATCAGAGAAACAGATAAGGAGTAGAAGAAGTAGAAAATAAGTGAGTGAAAACGTGCAAAAGGAATTTGTGTCTCATACATTTTTTCGTGAGATTAAAAGTGCAAAGGTAAAGTTGCGTGTTGTTTATACACACCAGACTATTTGTTCTTATGGGATAACATGTTTAGAAGTTATTGCCTCTTATTTCATATATCTGGGGGTTAACTTACGAGCGGGGGGTTAATACTTTTATGTATATAGTTGTTTATTTATTTATTTATCTATCATCATTATTATTCTTTTGGCGAAGAGGTTAGAATAATATACAAATATAAAATATGAGTGATAAAAATTGAAGCCGTGAATGCAAAGTAAACACATCTGGGAATAACATGATACTCCCATGTTTTTTTCTTGCTTATTTCGCAAATGTTGTGTATAGTTCACTGATCAGACATCTTATTTATGATATATTATATAGGTAGGATGCCGTAGAAGTAGGGTCACTTTTTCGCGAGCAGTAATTTCGCGAAGAGTCGGATGTAACTTTTTTAGCGAGGATAAATTTTCAGGAGCTCGAATTATGGTTTTCTTGTATGTAAATGAATGCAGAAGTCTACAACTGTCACTGAAATTAGCAAACTGACAACCCTATTAAATGATAGGAATCGATGGTGTCTAAATAATGAGGGGTGGTATCTAGAAATAACCATCTTCTTTTTCCTTTGCTGCGCAAAATACTTACTAGTAGCAAAGAGAATTTTTTTTTCACGAGTAATTTTCTCAAGTCAAACTCATTTGCGCAATTCGTGAAAATTAGATCCTTGCAGGAAAAAAAAATACAAAAACAAAAATCTACAATAAATTCATCCTTATCACATTCATCTTCATCCTCATTCTCATTAGATCGTAATTACAGTTATTATGTACTTGTATTAAAACGATTCCTTCTAAATATCTTCAGCTGTAGCATACAATCACTATAATCACTTGAAGAGAACTTGTGCACCAACGATGGGATTTCTTACCATTGTAAGAATTACACTGACTCTGTATGTTAAACGCTACTTAGGGTGCATTCAGTACCGATGCATTACCATAATTCATACGATAGCAAGAGATCCCATCGTTAATGCGCACACTTTAAGTGTCCATGTACAAACTGAAGACATAATATACAAAATAGAAGCAACCGAATTTTTGAGTTCAAAACATGTCTTTCCTTCATAACTGAACTAAAATACAAATCTCATCATCACCATCGTGAAATTCACCTTTCCGAATCAGCCAGCCAGGACAAACAATCCCGTATTTGCCATTATCTGAGATTGAGGCCCGAAAGCTTGAATGGCCGATTAATGCGTAGATGTATAGCTACTGGTACGAACTCGATTTCGCCGTAAGCAAGTGAAGGTTTGTCAGTGGTTTAGCAAAGAAAAAGAGGATAGGGAAAGTATTGGATTACGGCGAAATCGAGCACATTAAGTCTCTAGTAAACAAGTCTTGCGATTAGAAAACTAAGCTGCGCAGTAAGTTGAAAGTGGTCTGGGTTGGCGTATTTTAGCTAATTTGAGGCTCGATTGGCCCAGTTTAGCCACATGGGTAACATTTTTGTAGCTTTTCCGCACGGGTTTATTGTCATTTGTTATCGTTTTTACCATCTGGCCAATTACTCGAGCACTTAAAGCTAGAATGTCATACATGTCTGACCATTACACAACAAGGTCTGACTGATACGTTGCAGGAACCTGATTAAACAACCATGCCAAAGGGCCCAATCATAAAAGGATTAATGATAAAAAGCATTTAGGTTCCTCAAAGGCGTGGGACCCCATGGCTCCTTTGATCCATGAGAGATATGGGACCCATGACTCCTTTCGTCCTTGAGAGATACCCCATGACTCCTTTGGTCCTTGGAGGATGTGGGGTTCCATGACACCTTTGATCATTGAGAAGTACGGGGTCCTATTGTTCCAGCGTCCCTAAGATTAATAATTTATCCTTGAATAGAAGCACCTACATCAGGAGCCATTCACAAAGTATTAGTGGGCTAAAACCATATAAAATCACTAACGCAAGTACACTGTTTCGCGATGGACATATTGAATTAGATATTTCAGATGTTGGTAAATAGTCTTACTTCACAGCACCATCCGCACGCCTGATTCATCGTTCACCTTGTTACTGTCCCAGCAGCTGTCCACTGTAGCAAAAAGTATTACAGAATTTCAAGTTTGATAGACTAGCGATCCATAAAAGAATAGGTCTATAGAAAGCAAATTCTTGAATGAATATATCATATGGACAGAATCTTGCTGAATGTGATTAAAAATGAAATTTACAAAAAGTTATTTGGTTTATATAAATGTTATTTTATCAAGGGCATACACGACACCCCTTAAATGTCCGACGCGACAAAGCAACTGCTCTGACTTTTCAGGGAGCAGTGCAATTGTGTGCGTGTGCCGTGCAGTGTGAGCAGTTCTGTAAAGCCACTGCTGTAGTTACCTGTACCATCGGTCGTTGAATTAAAAAAGAAAAAAAGAAAAAAAAAAGTTTCAGCTATTTTAGAAACCTAACAAACCAGTCTTAGTGCATAGATGTCACTGATGCTTTAATATGGTATCTGGAGAAATGGCGGTAAACACTTGTTCGTTTTAGTAAGTCTCGAAGAGAAAATTGTTTGATAGGGCTTATTTTTTCATATTATACTTTTTAAAAAGGAGTTATTCCTCTGGAGCTTTTAGTGAAAGAATCAGATTGTTTATGAAAGACGTATAGGAGTAATGTGTGTTAAAAAGAGTACGCCTATTTCTACGGGACAATGTGTAAAACTATAGGAGCAATGTTTTCAGCATTCTAATAATTTTTTTTTTCTGCACAAAGTTCCCACCGTATTACGATTGCCACCCCATCCCCTTTCTTCTACCCCACCGCGAATAGAGAGCTTTTCGGAAATTTGCGTCACTGATGTGGCATTTTGCTGGAATAGCCCAGGTTAACTGTGAGCACTTCTATCAACGCACATATAACTCAGTGGGTATCTCCAGTCGTAAAACTTTGCTGGAATCAATACACTGGGGTTAAATAGGACCATTACTTCATACCAGGATATACTTGTTTCTTTATTGTTAGTTGGATGGTAGATAACCTTGACTTCTCGGCAGCTGAGTATAATTTATGTGTGGGAAGTAAAAACGTATGATTTACTGTTGTTATGCTAGATAGGGCTTGATATACAGTGTATGATCTGATATGTATTGTATCTTGAGCTGCATAGCAGCCATCTCAGCGCTAGACGTACAAAGTCTTTCTCTTAAAAAAACACACAAAAAAACTCCCAATAGAATTACATTAAAGCAGTGTTATGTAACAATATTCCTTAAATGGCAACTAGATACCATAAAAATAGAACGAAAATTGGTTTTTGTCAACATGGGTCCCTGTCTGTCTTGTACTAAAATATCTTTGCAGTACAGCCAAGCTTTATGTCACCTGATGGTGCATCTGGAAGTAAAAAAGTCATTCAAAATAGTTATCGTGTAATATAAACAGTTCGGAAATATCGCAGTCTTTTACAGTTTATTTTCGTCTTTCATTACTCTTAAATGCGTTTGGGCTATTTGTGGACTCACCGTCTCAATTACTTCGTTAAAATTTTTTTAGGATGTCTCAAAGTTCAGTTAGGTTTTATGACGCCTACACCTGCTCAAAGCAATGCTTGGTGAACGAAACTATATCTAGTAACATACAGTAAAATGCATAGTAAATGCACAAATAGAAAAAAAATGCTGTACTGCATAATATCTACTCAGTTAGGAATAACAGGCAAAACCTTACAACACAGTATCTAAAGCAAAGATGCCCAACAGTTGCCTCGTGGGCTAAAACATGGCCCGCGAGTTACTCAAAACTATAGAATACTTTATATTGTTGAGTTCTCGATTGCGGTGTGGTACTGTTATTCATCCACGTTTTAAGTATGGCCCTCGCGAGGAGACCAGATCCAAAACTGGTCTCTCGTCTGAAAGGACTGGATACCACATCATCATCATCATCATCATCATCATCATCATTATCATCATCATCATCATTTTAAAAAATATAGAAACTCTCAAAAACTGTGACTTGATAAAATTTGAATAAAAGTTCCAAAGTTTCGAACGTGTGTCCTTCGTCAGGGAATAGAGAAATAATGAGTATAGAATGACAACTCCAACACACATCACGACATAATAAATAATAATAATAATAATAATAACAAAACATAGGACAAAACCAAGGTTTGACATCTAAAAATGTCTACCTCATGCAATCATATCAACCATATTGTTTAGCTTCTGGTGATGGTCCCTTCTGTTGACNAGGAATAACAGGCAAAACCTTACAACACAGTATCTAAAGCAAAGATGCCCAACAGCTACCTCGTGGGCTAAAACATGGCCCGCGAGTTACTCAAAACTATAGAATACTTTGTACTGTTCGAGTTCTCGATTGCGGTGTGGTACTGTTGTTCATCCACGTTTTAAGTATGGCCCCTCGCGAGGAGACCAGATCCAAAACTGGTCTCTCGTCTGAAAGGACTGGATACCACACCATCATCATCATCATCATCATCACCATCATCATTATCATCATCATCATTATCATCATTTAAAACTGAGAAAAATTAAAAGCTCAACCTTAATTCAGGGAATTTATTAAAAATCTAGTAGAGAATTAAGATCAAAAATGACATCTAGACGTTTCGGCTCCAAGGCCTTTATCAATAGAAATGAAACAAGAGTTAAAACTTTCACAATAAAAGCAACCACATTTTATAAAATATAGAAACTCTCAAACACTGTGACTTGATAAAATTTGAATAAAAGTTCCAAAGTTTCGAACGTGTGTCCTTCGTCAGGGAATAGAGAAATAATGAGTATAGAATGACCACACCAACACACATCACGACATAATAAATAATAACAATAATAATAATAATAATAACAAAACATAGGACAAAACCAAGGTTTGACATCTAAAAATGTCTACCTCATGCAGTCATATCAACCATGTTGTTTAGCTTCAGGTGATGGTCCCTTCTGTTGACTTTGTATACTGTGTTGGATAGCCCTGCGCTAATGCCTCTGGTAGAGACTTTTAAGTTTCTAAGCATCGTCATCAGTAATGTTGTACGAAATACTATTCATAGACTGTAATGTGTGTCTACGCCAAAAGAGATTTGCATGATAACTTCATGCTGGACGGCCTGTAAAACATCAGAGCATTATTCCCCATAAATATAACAACGCAGTGTCTTCTATCCAGGCTAATGCCTGCTAGCGCAACTTCACACTATTACCACCCCAGCAAGCCAGTCACTCTAGGACTTCTCAGTACCCTAACAAGCATACAGTGCTGCTGGCATTCACAGCAATATGACAATATCTTTCGCCGCCTATAGCCAAGTATCCATTTAACAGACGTGAACCTGAGGAGAATGTGAATGAAATGCTTTCCCAAGGCACTTACACATGACCATGGTGGGAATCATACCTACGAGCGTTAGATCTTGAGGTCAGCATTGTAACCATTTGGCCATGCTGCTTCTAAACATGTGCCAGATACAGAACTTCTGTCCCGGTGAATTTATAGACCATTAGACCATTATATTTAGCCAGGATTGTGGATACAGCGATACAGCCACTATAAAAAGGGTGCATGAAGTTTATTTTCGGTCTCTATTTAAGAAACACCTCGTTATAGTGGATTCATTATCGCAGTAATTCTCTAAAAACAGACGTATGTTTTGTTTCGCTGTCTTTTATAAATATTCAACATAATCATCCACAATTTTGGAGTAGGAGACATCAATCACGTGGCCCACGATTTCCCTGGCCATCCTGTCCAAAATAAACTGTTTGGCTCAGAGACTAAAGGAGAATGTTTACTTTTGGCCAGCCCCGGTTAAACATCCCTGGCCAATCACAAAGGAAAAAAAAATAAGATAATGGAGACCAGAAAAGGGGGCAGTTAAGTTGGCTGAGGAGGTAATTTGGTGTACGTCTACTATTGCTTTGGGAACTGAGGTTTGGTCTATAACGTATGAATTCGTTCGTGTGAAACAGCTCACTTTAGTTTCGGTAAAATAAAAATGCATGGCTATTACGTATTCGTCTGTGCCTATATGGAAATGTGGCAGTAATCAATGCACAATGTTTTATTATATAATCATAAACAATTTGTATTAATATATGTTTGTAGCTTACCTTTCGTATATTAAAGTAAGGATAATTTGTTGCAAAGTCTAGTGTTAGGGTAGCGTTGCTAACGACATTACAAGATATTGAAGAGGGGATATTGAAAGGGAAATGTTGCACACCTCACTATAGAGTAACATCCCTGCACCATTATTTGTAAGCCTAGAATCCACACAATTTAAAAAAAAAAAAAGAAAACTTTTCTACTCTCGACTCACGCTTTGAAAGACAAACTGTAGACACAGCAAGGAAAACGCACTGCACTGGAAAAACGGGGTCTGAGAAATTAGTCTGGAGAAAAGATTTAGTGGTCCCATATGTAATGGCAGCCGTAACCTGAGTCTGGGTTGATAAGTAATTTACGAGTGTGAAAAATAGAGAAACTTTTCAACCTGCGTCATTCGATTTTGCTGTCGGAAGAAAAACCCCACCTACAAATATCCGTGGACACCGTCTCCACTCTGATAAATTTGTTTTCATCTTTGAAATACTATACATG
Source organism: Ellobium chinense (assembly GCA_033807755.1). Lineage (NCBI taxonomy): Eukaryota > Metazoa > Mollusca > Gastropoda > Ellobiida > Ellobiidae > Ellobium > Ellobium chinense. Next base: position 167,113 of record JAWQUT010000230.1, read on the forward strand.
TATATATCCGAAGTTTTTTTTTTACCCTAACGTTCGGAGAGGGGTAGGGGGGAGGACAGTGAAGTAGCGATCTGCAAAGTTTTTATGCAGTCTGAAGTGGAATAGTGCGAATGAACTCAAATTATTGATTAGTGTTCGATCTTGCCATTTCTCTCATGTTTTACCTCGGGCGAATCTTTAATGATTGTTCAGAAAAGCTGCTAAAACGTTGTTATCCTCGGTGTTTTCTTTCTAAATACATATCACTGCATCATATGGAACTTCCCCATCCTGACAAAATATATTGAAAGTGAAAGGGTGATGTATCAAAATGACATCAGAAGATGTTGAGAGTGTAATTTTGCATATATTTTTTTTCTTATTGATAACAATCTTATGCGCATTTTCATACCATTATAATGCACACTGGCCAGGTAGCTTGATTTACTCAATGAAAACTTAAATCTAGTGTTAGACTAAAATTGCTGACGACATTACGAGGTAATGAACTGGGGCTTCAATGAAAACTTAAATATAGTGTTAGACTGGATTTGCTGACGACATTACGAGGTAATGAACTGGGGCTTCAATGAAAACTTAAATCTAGTGTTNAGACTAAAATTGCTGACGACATTACGAGGTAATGAACTGGGGCTTCAATGAAAACTTAAATTTAGTGTTAGACTAGATTTGCTGACGACATTACGAGGTAATGAACTGGGGCTTCAATGAAAACTTAAATCTAGTGTTAGACTAGATTTGCTGACGACATTACGAGGTAATGAACTGGGGATAGGAAGGGAAAGTTGTAGGTGCCATAGAAAGTGAAGTTTTGATTCCTATCTTGCACTGTAATGTTACTATTGTTGTCATTTTTTAAAATATGACTAATTGTCGATCAGCATTAAGAGACAGGAAAAGAAGGGCGGCTTATATCTATAAGTTCTAGGCATCGAAAGATATTGTCAGAATGTTAGTGATGTGCATGTATATTGCAGAGGCTCTGCATGCTCCCCAGGGAATGGAGAATATTCTAGAGTGACCTTTCCTGCTAGGGTAATAATAGTGTGAAGTCGCGTAAGCGGGCATCAGTTTAGATACGAGACTTATAAACAGCATTATCATTATTATTATTATCAATATCAATATTATTACTGTTGTTATTATTAATGTCTACTTAAGGACGTGAAGGAATTTACTATTTTTGGATTATTCACTTACTTACTGTTAGGACTGAGTAATGAAACGTAAGCGGCTATCGGTTCCTTCAGGTTAGCTTACCATTAAATACAAAAAGAAATAAAAATTCTTGACACGTTATACGAACGAAACAAGACATCTCGATGCCTGTAGAAACGCCCCCAGAAGCCATGTAAAGCTCAAAATCAAGCGAAGAAACGAAAACAAACAAAAAGTTGATAAAAGCTCTGCCAAACGACGAAGGAGCAAAGCAGTACTCGTAGGTCGGGACACTTCGACAAAAATGTCGTTCTCAGCGGAAACAAAAAAAAAATAATAATAAACACGTCGAGCTTAAATCGACCCACAATCGAATACCATCTGAAAGACTCGCTCTTTTGAGAGGATTTGAACTTGTGTACTCATTATATCAGGATCATCAAAGACACATTACATTCAGTACCTTAAATCAGGATTGGCCAGTCTGCTAACAACGAACATCGTTTTCTGTCCATTCATGATGGCCGAAGCAAGGCTTAGACCAACATGGAATAGGACTACTGTGTTGTTAATTACTTCCAGGCCCATGTTAACATGTTTAAAAAAGATGGCCTTACTCAGACTGGAATAAAAATAAGATAAGAGACACAGGGAGACATTAAATCAGTATTTTAAAATCAGGATTGGTCAGTCTCCTGACAGTGCATTTGTCTCTGTGCTTTCATGATAGCCTAAGTCAGGCTATGACCAAATGGAATAAGTGTCCCATGTTGTTCATTAAGCTCAAGGCTCATGTGAACGTGTTAAAAAATCGATTAAAATACGCCAATCATTTCACGCTAAATTATTGTTACAAAAAATACGCGCCCACAAGCCAGGTAAGATGTTGGTCTGTAATGCACATCATATTTTGGTCCATAAGCCAGATCAGATTTTGACTTCCAAGCCAGGTCAAATTTTCGTCCACATACCTGCCCAGACTTTGACATGCAAGCCAGGCCAGCGGGTGAACTAGCCTGCTCTTGACCACCCTCTTTTCGATTGTACTATTATAAGGTCCACTAAAAGTGCAGATCAGTCTGATATATTTTCAGTTCTCACTTGTTAGAATTGACGTGACTATCTTGTTAGGGACAGAAAGTGGAGACCCGAAAAGTGAGGAAGCCCTGGTAACTTGAGAAACGGCCAACAATAACAAAAAACAATCTCTCTCCGACTCTCTCTCTCTCTCTCTCTCTCTCTCTCTCTCTCTCTCACACACACACACACACACACACACACACACANAGAATTGACGTGACCATCTTGTTAGGCGGCAGAAAGTGGAGACCCGAAAAGTGAGGAAGCTCTGGTAACTTGAGAAACAGCCAACAATAACAACAAAATACAATTTCTCTCCGTCTCTCTCTCTCTCTCTCTCACACACACACACACACACACACACACACACACACACACACACACACACACACACACACACACACACACACACACACGCACATACATATGCGCACACACGCCTCCACGCTCACCCACACTACCAATCATATACACAATAACACATTTGATACAGAGGCCCTACTATCTCAGCTTATGAAAAAACGACTAATATTTACAGCTATGCCACTGCACATAGCACCATCATACACTTTATTATTTATACCGTAGAGATTGATATTATTATCATCCTATTGCTCTAATCATAATAACGAGAATGAATAATGATGACGTTTATATAATCTCGCATCACGCAAATACCCACTCATGATCCAAGGAGCTTCATACCATTATAACTATCAACAGGCCAGATCTTTCCTAACGTTCTCAACCCCCAGAGGAGCATACAGCACCGCTGCCATTTTATACTCGTTGAAAATCGAACATTCTGACAATTTCTTATTTTCCTTTTAACCAGGTACTCATATTGTTCAAGATATAGGCTGAGGAATTGTAAATGAAATGTTTTCCGAAGGCATTCACAGCAAATTGACTGGAACGAGAATCGAACAGGCGAGCTTTTGATCCTGAATCAACACCGTTACTGCTCAGTCACGCTGCTTGACACGCTCTTATCACAGCTGGATCTAATTATATTGTTACTTTGTAGTGCTTTTAAAGCCTAGATTAACGCGTGTTAAAGGGACAGGAGTAGATAGGGATGGGAGCAGCGTGGCCGAGCGGTTGCTGTGTTGGACTCAGGATCTAAAGATCGTGGGTTCGATCCTCGACCACGGTCATGATGTAAATGCCTTGGGACAGCAGTTCATTCACATTTTCCTCAGTCCACCTGTCTGTAAAATGAGTACCTGGCTATAGGTGATCAGCGCCTGCAAGTGACTGATGTACTGTATGCTCCCCAGGCAAGTCTTGGGGTGAAAAACAAACCTGCTGAAGTAAAAATAGTATGAAGCAGTGTGAGAGGGCATTAGCCTGGATACGAGACTTATAAACCGCATTAATATTAATATTATCATTATTAACTGTTTTTTAATTACATTTGTTCCACATCCTAAAGAAAAAAAAATCCACATTACTGTGAAGCAAGTAACTATCCCTGTCCCTTTAACTTTAACGCACATGCCGTTTCATGTTGCTGGGTAGGCTCTCTGTTGCGTGTGGTGTAGAGCCGGAAGGAGTGGGCGAGGTAGGAGAATGGGGAGAAGGTGGGCGAGGGGGGGCGGAGGGGCGTGGGGGTGGACAGCTGATAAGGAACGGACTCTGAGAAGGAGATTAAATCAAGCAAATTAAAAGGAAGTAAACGAAAGAAAGGGGGGAAAAGCCGGCAAGGCAACAAAAGTAAAAGGGAGAAATTACACTCGACTCACCCTTATCCGTACAACGTACTGCTTTTAGGGCCAAGCACGTAACAATCGATACTTCATTATTGGCCAGTAATAATCTCCCGTGCGTACGTTTCTGTGAGGGTGGGTGATTGAGTGTGTGTATGGATGTGCATGAGAAGGGTTCAGTGGCGTGTCTCGATGTGTTTGTGTATCTGTGTGTCATGACAGTATTCTAAGAGTAATGTGTAGGGTATATAGTGATGGGTGTGTTTATAGATACCCTTATGTGAGTGTATTTATATATAGGTGTGTGTGCGCAAACCCTAGGCTAGAACCATGTGAATAGCAGTGTCGGATCTAAGAATTTCTACACCTCCCTCCCCCCACCCTCCCAACCTCAAACCTCCTTAGAAAAGAATGGCTATTGATGAGAGTCACAGACAGGATTAGAGTGCTCCCTCCTTCTCTCTTCCTCCTTCCGAATCTCCGCCACTGGTAGGTGGTGTGAAGGAGAGGGATAATGATTTATCCATCGATCTCTGGAAAGAAGCAATAACTTCTACTTTTTATTTTTGTTCGCTTTTCTATTCCGATTCGCTTTTTCCTCCATATTATTCCCGATTAACTTTTACTTTTATGGGTTTGTTTTGTTCTGAAACCTGAGAATATAACTGTTGGACGGAGAGCATTATAAAAAACAGGAAACAGTTCAGAGATTGAATAGATTGAGAGGCTGAAATTGGTTCGTCGATATTTCTGTGTGTGTGTGTGTGTGTGTGTGTGTTGTGTGTGTGTGTGTGTGTGTGTGTGTGTGTGTGTGTGTGTGTGTGAGAGAGAGAGAGAGAGAGAGAGAGAAAGAGAGAGAGAGTGAGAGAGAGAAGAGAGAAAGTGAGAGTGAGAGAGAGAGAAAGAGAGAGAGAGAGAGAGAGAGGAAATGGATAAGGACTGGATATGTTTAAGTAACTTCTCTAAGCCCGCCTAGGGTATAATAGAAAATGAGAGGCATGAATGGACAGATCACTACAGTTCCACATCGAAACGCTTTATTTTTCCGGATTTAACGGGTAACATATTTCATACTGCATAGGGAACTTTGCAGATCGCTGGTTTGCTGTTCTTGCAATCGTTACGGTAAAGAAAATTGAAATCAAAACATCTAGACTAGATCTAATATTTGGAATACAAAGAAAACTTATTTGAGTCGAGGCATTGTACTTGGCTGTCTGTAGTCGGGGCTTACCTTCCGATAATATTGATCGGTTGGTGCCGCTTAAATGATAATAAATGATTGCATTTTTTATATGAGTATAGTTCCCACCTCCTCCCTCCGTGGTCTGCGATCTGGATGCTTTGTCAGGTTTACACAAAAAAGGGGCAGTTTACAACAACCTTAACAAAAGTAACATCAAATATTAATATCACATTTCTCGTTGTCATTTTCTTTTTCTAAATACACCTTTTTTGTGACGTACATAAACACAGGTTCACAGATACACACACACACACACACACACACACACACACACACACACACACACACACACACACACACACACACGCACGCAAGCACGCACGCACGCACGCACGCACGCACACACACACACACACAGACACAGACCGAGAGACAGAGAGCTTTTAGGAAACTGTCATAGACCAAACGTTATTTTGGACAGAATCCTGAGTGAAGTACAGTATGTCGTGTAATATATAAAAATCAGCTTCTGCATCCCTCAAAGTACTTAATGTTGACTGAGCCAACAAAAAATAAATATTAGAATAGTTTCCTTTTGAATTTTTATTTGCGCTCACGGGCTGATGTACTTAGAAAAGGGCATTGAGTGCTAATGCAGAAATAGCATATTTCATTATATTCGCGACAACAGGAAAAAAGAAACAACAAAAAACACAATTTAATGATATTGCATTACATGAAATCGGATATAAGAAAACAAGATGAAGGTTAAAAATATATTTTGTATCCTTAAATAGTTGGCTAGAAATGTAGTCCATAATTAAATTCCAGCCTGCAAGTGCGTCAAGGCAATTTCAATACAAAGAATGGAACAAATGAAGTACGTCTCGGTGCATGGAAAAAATACACTTATTATTGAGATGTACATATTATTGAGATTCAGCTATATAATCAAATTATAGAACAAAAAAATTCATGCCTAGTATCGAGTATACGTATTAAGTGAATGTCCAATATCGAGGTTTCATTGTACTTGGCTGCGAGACGATGCTGTCACAACTACCGAGGCTGGAAGACAAATATAGTCTATATATATAAGCTAAAGTAGCAACTGACGCCGTCATTTTCAGAGAGGAATTCGAATGAGAGTCACACCTGATGCTCCTGTCTCGGCGGATACTAAGGGTGAGGGACTCGCTTCGACTGATGCTCCTGTCTCGATGTGCATTTGGGATTAAGGATAGGGATAAGGTTTGGTGGGTATGATTAGGGGTAGGGTTAGGGTTGCATTAGTAGGGATGAGATCCAGTTAGGGGGGTGAGTCTCAGTCGAAAAATTCCTTCCCATTTTCATATCAGATGAGAGATAGCTTTTATTTTTACGAGTATGTTACACTTTTCATGATTTCAATCGCAGATTGTCTACGTCAGAGGACATTTCATAACAAAAATTCAAAAACGTCGATCGAGAACAAATATCCGGTTGTGAATAGACAGTATGTGAATCGTATCAAGATGCCATCGAATGACAAAGTGTTTAACAAATACTTCTTTATACAGCACGTGTAACTGTGCCCAAAATGCATTGCAAGTAGTTTAGTGTCGGCAGTCAAATCTTGTTAATCTTTCTGGCTCTCTCTTCCCGTACCTGTTTTCACACTTAGGTTAGGAATAGAAAGCGAACCGAACAGCGGCAAAAAAAAAAATCTGACACGTCTTGAAATATCATTAGTTCACCCCGATAAACCAACAGAGCACGCCTCTGTGGATAAACCTCAGATGAACTGAACTAATTAAAAACCATACATGCAAATTCCACGAAAGCTTCGTCTCTGTAATTTACTATAAAACTAATACTATGACATATGAAGTGCTGTCAACAACCGAGATTAAATCTGAAAGCCAATGACAAAGTCATCGCTAAATTTAAGCTTTTTTTTTGTTTTTCATTGCGTCGCGCCACTTGTGAGTGCTTCAGGTTACAACCGATGCAAAGCATGCAACTTATTGCTAATCCCGTCAGAAAATTGGTTACATTTATTAAAATTTAATTTTGAGATATTGACCTAATTTGGAAAAGGGCACTTGTTAAGTCAGAGCTTGTAGTAAGAAGACAACAGCCATGACACGTGCAATGTGAAAATAGTTGATATCTAGATCACAGAAGGTAACATGTTTCGTGGAATGTTCCTGTTGTGAACATGGGAAGCAAGAGATAAGACTTTTCGGTGCTTGACATCTGTCGCGTGTAATCCATCAAACAACGTTTATTTGTAGATATCCATTTGTTAACAATAACAAATAGCACATCGAGGTCGCTACTTACTCAAGGGCCTCTGAATCAAGATCAGATCTCGTTTACCCTTCTACAGTGTCGGAGTATGTTCCTTCATAAGACTTTTGAATCCATCCTTGACACAAGAATGTCTTACCTTTCGTACGATGTGAGGATTTCGGGTAGTTCATCTAGTTTGAAATTGTAACCCAAAAGGCTGAGAATAAATTAAAACATCACAGAAGAATAAATCAAATATACCCAGAGGCAAATAGAGATAATTGTGTTCTTTTTTGTAGATGTTTACCGTAACAGCTCACGTGTCTTTAAAAGAATTATTAAGCGCTCCTCTTTGCCATTTCAGATGATAGGTGTCCAAAAACAAGTTTCATAACTTAAATCAGGATGATTTAGTGCTGCTTTGAAGAAAAACAGTTTTTTGTTACTCCTTACCTATAAAATAAAATCAGTGACAAATAACATGTACAATTACACTGTCACTTTGCAATTTATCCAATCTGGCAAGTCCATAATGTATTTATGCAGTAACATGACTGATAATGAAGTGGGGATTGGGGATGGGGACGGGGGAGGGGGAGACAGAGAGTTGAAGGGATTTCTTTTCCTAGTTCTTCATATTATAATGGCCCCCTTGAAAGACTGTTTCTTGTTCTAGCATTGCGGAGTACTTGGTCATCTGGCACGTAGATGTAATACCAATACTAAAATTAAATTGTCTTTGTTAGTCAGTGAATGTCATCACCGCTGCAGTTTAAGATCGACGATCCTGTTTGTCATAGAGTTTCGTAAACTGAATGTCAGTAGAAAAACTAGATGACACCATTAAGACATTCAAGATTTTGTCAACGTAAACTGCATCATCATCATCATCATCACCATTATCATTTAAAAACTGAGAAAAATTAAAAGCTCAAGCTTAATTCAAGGAATTTATTAAAAATCTAGTTTAAAAAATAAGACCGAAAATTGCTTCTAAACGTTTCGGCTCTAAGGAATTTTAACAATAGAATGAAATAAAAATTATAACCTTCGCAATATCACCATTATCATCATCAGCATCATCATTATCATCAACATCATCATCATTATTAACATCATTATCATCATCATAATCATCATCATCATCGTCACACTTATAGTCACTTCTTATATGATTGCAGTGCTCAAAAACTGATGGAGTTACTGCAAATTATGAATCAGAGACACATTTATAAACTCTTACAAGTATGTAGAGATCTAGATGTTGACCGAAATAATGCAGAGCTACTATAAAATCCAAGTACCATATTATGTGAGATGTGAACGATCATTGTTTTCCTCATCGCCATCATCATCATCGAGTTATCATCATCGCCACAATCACCTTCATATATATAATATATACACAGCATATATATAAAGACAAGTGTAGCTGACCTTCCGAAATATGTTTAAAAAAGCATTCCTCGTGGCTAAACTAGGCCACCAGAGGCCTCCATGACTGAAATAGGTCAGCACCGCCCACTATTTAGCTACTTCGCAGCTCCGCTTTCCAATCACAGTGCTTGTTTACCAATAAAACCATTTCTCAATCATTCACGTTTTTTGAGCCTCTCTATGAGACCATGGCAGATTCGATACCGTTTGTCGTTGCTGGCTGATTCGGAAAGATGAATTGACGTTGGATACACAATTTTAAAACAAAACGCTAGATCAGGGCAAAGTAAGCCATAAGGTCTTATCGGTAAGATTATTGGAAAGCTGAGAAATGTTTTAAAAAAACAACTGGATTTAAATGGTGAAAGGAAAGTTGGTAAACAAAGACACCCGTAGAAGCATGCAGAGAGGAAACCAGTGTATTTCAAGAGACTAAAATTCAAAATTTATGAAGCTTTATAACCCATAAAGACATGAGGGGTGAGGATGGGGGAAAGAGGCCTCCAGATATATGATAAGCAGAGAATGAACGTACAGCTCCTTCTTAGTAGTTATGAATACATTATACTAAATATTTGCAGATATACTGATTACCTGCATATGCTAGAGGAAAATGTAAACAAGTTTCCGTAACCAAACATTTACGTGTTCGATAACAGTGATACTCTCTTCATTTTACTTTTTAATGTTCAAGAAACGTGATTCAGTGATTTCTTGTGAGAATAAGTTTCGCATGCTCTTGAATTCGAGTTCAGATCTCGGATATCCTGAGCTGAAATTTGTTGTGGATGTTTTTGTGTTCTCTGATAAAGTAAGATTCGTTTCGATTTTGCTGTAATTGTTTTCACATTGTTAGATCTACTTTGATTTTGTTTCACAGAATATAAAGTTTAAACGTAAGATCAGTGGAAAGCTGAGTAACGTTTACCAAAAATACTGGATTTAAATAGTGAAAGAAAAGTTGGTAAACAAAGACACAATCAAAGAACCACTGTGAGTTATTATAGAAAGTGGAAGAAAACTATTCGAACAACAAGACTAAAAACACTTCATATACAAACTAAAAGGATTGAAGAGGTGAAAGAAAAGGGGAGGAATAAGCACAGAGTGAAACTATTTCGTTCTGTGACTGCGCCCCGACACGTAATCGAGTCAGGTCTGAAGGATTGCCCAGGATTGCCTACCCTGTCAGCCTCTGGTGATTGGTTTCTCCGAAAAGGAACAAAAGGATACAATTTGTACTTGACTCTCTTTGGAGCTGGAGAAGGAGGTAGGACAGTTCTCTTGTTCGTTTGTGTAGTCGTTTTTCTCCTGTTTCTGTTTCATCCGCGTTGTCCTATATTGTCGTATTTCACGTGAACAAAGTTTGGAGATAACTGGTTTTGTGTGCAACTCTTTTATTTGAGAATTTGTGCATCAGTGATAGGGTCTCTTATCATTGTAAGAATTACATTAAGTCTGCATGTTCAACGCTATTAAGGGCGCAATCAGCACCAATGCACTAATGTTATTCTTACGATGGTAAGAGATCCCATCCTTAATGCGCAAGCCCTCAGTTGACATAAATAGACTTAATTTCTCATAAAGTTGTTAAGTGCTTACTTTTTTTTTTAATAACTCACACATGAATTTGAGTTCAGATTCTGTCACCAGAAACAAGGAATAAAACATCTACAAAAGCCACAATCGGCAGGAGATTTATGCTCTCAAATTGCAGCAGTGAGCAGATAAGCAACATGCGGTCAATATGTACGTCTATCCTAGACATGGCCAAGAAACACAGTGTTGTTCACATGATGATATAAGGGGGAAGGGGGGGGGGGGGGGNGGGGGGGGGAGGGGTAGGGGTAGGAGGAGGATGTCTTTGACAGTACAGTGACGTAACTCATAGAGATAAGTGCTTTTGTAGATTTTGTTTTCATTCTGTGATCAGAACCGGCTTACCAAATTTTTGTGAAATGCGATGCTGTTCTTCAACTGTTTTTGGTGTAATTTCTCACTCTCTTTTTGTATGTATACATCATTATATATGTGGTTCCATGTCTGTGGGTGAAACTGGGGATTTAGAGGTTTGTGGGTTTTTCCATGGTGAGCTGCCCGATCAGTTACTTATTCTATCGGTCATTTAACCAATATCATGTCCAGTGGAGTTTCGTATGGATCTGGATGATTTAACCTTAATTATGAAATAATTGGGAGATAGCCAGACAACTGATGCATGATTATGTATGCATTTTCATGAATGACATGTCTAACACCGTGATAAGCGGTACGTACGTGGCAAACAATCCTCTCATAAGTCTTAACAGACTAAAGCTCTAATTTACGTTTCAAGGTCTCTCTGTTTGGATACGTCCCATGGAGTGGCCTGTAATGGTTTCTTTGCTTTGTGCGTGAAAGTGATCGGTGATCGTATAAACCAGTTTTGAATATTCCACAACGCTTGGAACAAACAGGCTGGGTTCACTGATGATATGCGTGTAATTACATGGTGATAATTTCAGTGAATATGTGAGCATAGATTTCGGGGCACAACCATATATTTATTTTCATGTAATTTCATGGCACATTTTGTTCTGCGTCAAGATCAACATCAACAACCGGTGTACTGTGAAACTGATAGGAGCACGGACAATTACAGTAACACACAGCTCATCACACTAAACATCTATAGTTTCCTCATACATGGTCGTTTCTCTCTCTCTCTCTCTCTCTCTCTCTCTCTCTCTCTTTCTCTATCTCTCTCCCACCCTCTCCCTCTCTATCTCTCTCGTACACACACACACACACACATACACACAAGACACAGAGACACAAGACACACATAGCGCGCCCACGCACACGCACACACACACACACACACACACACACACACACACACACACACACACACACACACACACACACACACACACACACACTTTGTGTACATCGTCTTCCTATTTTATTATTTATATTCCTCTCTATAACAGGAGGATGGCACATGACCATCAGCAGGTTGATTACGAGTAGCTTAGACTTAATGGGTGATGTGCACATAACATCAACGAGCAAGAGTATAACAAAACAGAAGGCGACAATTTAATAGCAGGAACAGCAATAGCGAACAAACTTTACAATAAAAACCTACATAGACTTAACAACTCTAGCGGAAACAGGTATCCTTTATCGCTGCAAAGTGACAACACAGGAAGTCTGCATTCATCTCCTGGTAAATTAAAAACAGACCATCCACAGTGCCCTAGAACGGGGCCCTTACGAAACAAAAGATGCTTTACTTCTCTTTTTTGTTCTGTTGCGCAATATGCAAGTATTTTCCTCCATTTTTTTTTCTCCTGGATACTGTCTGCTTGAAAATCTGCCAAGCACTTTGCTGTAATGAAAATTAATTAAGTGGTTAGTAAACAGAAACAGACGCCTGGATGTTGTTATTTATCTGTCTTATGTTGTCTTATCACCGATACTCCACAGTAAACGTTCGTATATGTTGCCTTAGAGTGTCTGGTTGATACGGGAGTGCATTGTCTTTGTAATGGGAAACAGCAGAGACTGAGCGACATGAAAGTAATACATAGAGAAAGTGTGAATGTGGGTTGAAGATGGTGGAATGGAGGAGCAGAGGGGCAGAAGGAAGAAACAATAGGTAGGTGATATAAAATCATTCACATGAAAGAGATGATTTGATTTACGTTAGTAACAGTGCCTATCCTTATCCAAGTATCGGCTGAGAGCCCGTTGTTATCAACATAATTATATCATCTTACTGAGGGAAAGTTCACTCTAGCACATTAGATTGCTGAATCTGATATCTTTCACTGACTGTAGCCAGGTACCCATTTTACAGACGAGTGGCTTGAGGAAAATGCAAATGTTGGTCATGGCAAAGAAGGAACCCACGATAATCAGATCTTTAGTTTATTGCACCACAGTAGAAATGAGAATGAAAAAAAAAAGCTTTCGTCGTATTCATTTTACTTGTCACAACGAATTTTTGGGTTTCTAATAAGGCAATGGGGACATCCGGAAATAGCTTCTGTTCTTGTTGTAGAGGTTTTTTTTCTTTTTTCATTCTGTGTCAATGCGAAACGGCTTAAGAGTAATTCAAGAACTAGTGAACAGATCTGTTCTATTCAAACAAGAATAGATTACCTTAGTCCACAGTAAATCTAAATATTTCCACACATGCTAATGCATTTAGCCTCTATATATTGCCACAGCTATATGACTCATAGTCATCTGAGCAAATATTCAAGACTACAGTTAAATAGCAGAAACAGCAATAGTGAAGAAACTTTACAATAAACACCCACAGAGACTTCGCATTACTTCGCAAATCCATCGGAAACATTTATCTTTTATCGCAGTAAAGTGACAACAAGGAAGTCTGCATTTACTTCCTGGTATATTAAAAACATTCCATCCACATTGCTTTGGAACGGGGCCCTTACGAAACAAAAGATTCTTTACTTCTCTTTCTTGTTCAACTACCCATGACATCCTCATATCTTTTTCAATAGCCTGAATATTGTGTCCTATACAAACAGTACCAGCTTACCGTTATTGCCATGGCATCTGCCGTAGCCAAAGCCGCTGCTTTTTCTCTCATGATTTTAATGCCATGCCAGGCTTTGGCGTGTTATCAAACAAAAGAGGATTTATAGAGAATATGGATAGAAATAGCAACAATAGCTGACCATTATTGTCATCCTTTTAGCAGCATCTTCCTGTTTCCATTTTTGATGCTGCCTTTCGATGGATGTATTTAAGATAATTCCATCATGGAATATTAATATCGTTAGCTTTTCTCTCCTCTTCCTCCTTCTCTTTTCTCATTCTGTATCGTCCTGCTGCAATCATTCCTTCTTTTTATTCTTCTCTCCATTTTTTTCATATTTTTTTTTCGCTGCCGTGTACGTCTGTACGCTTTCTCTATTTACCAGCTTCTCTCTCTTTCTCTCTCTCTCTCTCTCTCTCTCTCTCTCTCTCTCACTCTCTCTCTCTCCTTCCTGTCTAGTCTCACGTTCACTCTGTGATTTGGCTCAACTCTTTAGAGGGGAGAATGATCGTTCCAAATTATTGTTGCATTCTTTGAATGTTTGCGTCCAAACTGTGATCCCGTCACTTGCCAACCACCCATAAGATATAACTATAAATAACATCGTAACTGTTATGATTTTTTAAAACATTGTATTCCTTTGTCTCTTCGCGCTGTTCTCGATCTCAGGAATTTTGAATATAGTTATTCTTCCTCTTCTAATGTTCGTATCTTTGTGTACATTTTTCTCTCCTGTTTTCTTCTTTGCTCGAACTTCCACACCTTTTTTGTCCTATGAGCCTTGCTCTCTCTCTCTCTCTCTCTCTCTCTCTCTCTCTCTCTCTCTCTCTCTCTCTTTCTCTTTCTCTCTCCCTCTCTCTTTTTGTCTTCGCTTTCTCTCTGTATTTCCGAGCCCTTCATTAGGACATCAATCACCGCTGATTTCGAAGTGTGCACCTATTCTAAACGCAAAAGTGCAAGATATTGATATTTGTTCTGTCGATAAAAACATCTTGATAAATAATATCCCTTATCAATGAATAAACCAAAACTACTCCTTTTTCCTTCTTTGAAAAAAAAAAAGTGTTTCTGGCTTTTGTTCAGATTAAGGCTACAAATACAACCCTCTTCCGGGTTCAGTCTTCTAAGAAGCCATAAATGTTATCAAATATTATATCCTTGTTAAAAAAAAGTTTAAAAGCAAGTTTGTAGAGCTATCATGACTACAGCAGGGAGAAAGCGGCGTTGCAATAATGGTGCTTAGTGTATGGGTAGAGTGCAGTGGCTCGATATGAAAGGACATAGTCACTAAGGAGGGGAGGGAGTGGGGTACATTATATAGATCTAATTTTAAAAATGCTCGATCTTTGCCACCCGAGCTGTAAGAGACAGGAGCCGATCTGACTTTCCAAACTGAAGGATCGACCCAGGACTATCCATATGTTTCTCTTTCCACTTCGGTTTACTCGAATCGCTTCCCGGGTTTATATAAACCTGAGTTGCGCTGTGCGCAGAGTGATTATTTGTTAAAGGGGGATACACTTTGTAAGCTGTTCCATATTAAAGAGGTGAATGTAGGGAAAGGATATGGGAAGATCATTCCACGAGAAATGACCTAGAGTAATCTGGGTTTTTTTTTTTTCATTCATTTTCGACACCAATCAAATAGAATTTGTGGAGCGTTTTCCCGGAACTCCGAACGTGCACTTTTGCTGAAAAATGTGTTAGTAGTCTATTCTAACATGCCATTCCTGTTGAATTTATTTAAAAGAAAATTGAGCTTAATATCTGAACTTATTTACGAGTTATAATATTTCAGAGTTAACAACAATACAGTCGGGACAATAACTGCCCACACATGACTTTCTTTTTTTTTTTTAAACAATCCCGACCCACTTGTCCAATGTTGTGAAAACGTTGATTTTTCAATAAAAGGTAGTGAGATATAGCCGAGAAACAAACAATAAAACAGTAAAGTCATAGAGCTATATTTTTTTATCTTTCTCTCTGTCTAACTCTTTCTGCAAGGCCGTGCAGCCTTGATCAGCAATTGATTTTGTCTTGTCTTGTTTTCGAAAGTATAATGATACTATCTAATTATTTTGGTCACTGCCATTTGCATTTTGAATTTGACACGTTTACGTTGTTATTTTGACATGGATTGCACGCATTACTTTGGAATAATTATGACTGTATACTTACTGGCAAGCTGAGAGAGATCGTCGCGAAATATTCCCCTGCTGTAGATTTGTGGCAACGGTTGGGTCATTTGTCATGGAACGGCCCCGAGAGGAAATGTCTCCCAAGTCTACAGAGATGATGTTATGACAGCATGAGCGTGTTATTGTCTTGCTAACATCTTTTGTGTGGAGTGTGTTTGTTTGTGTGTGTGTGTGTGTGTGTGTGTGTGTGTGTGTGTGTGTGTGTGTGTGTGTTTAGGTATGCACGCTTACAGATGTGCACGCTTCTTTCTTTTGTTATTAATGTTTTGTTGTCGAATGGGAGAGTGGGTGTACAATGCATGTTATGTAACGTATGCATGTGCGAAATCTGTGAGTGCGTTGGCGGGTACTCACAATGTCATTGACACAATCTGCATTTACCTGCAGCTGAGCACTTTGTTCTGCAGTAAATATATTTACGCAACCTGTGTATTTTGTTTGGCGATGGAGCGTGTCACTGACATAGTTTCCCTTTACCTGCTGCTCAATACGCGGTACTGTTATGCATTGCTGCACTCTTACTCATTCTTACTATAGCTATCAAAAAGCTTCACCAAGAACTGGAACAATTTCATAAATAATAAAAGCGATCTTACTAATCAGTCGAGTTTTGTTTGTTTTCACTTTAAATAAAATGCTCACCCTATGGAATACCCCCATACTTACGACGTCGATTCATATTTGCCTCACTTAGGTCCCACAGTGTTAACAGTTGAATGCCACACGCCACAGTTTTGCCTTATTGATCTTCCAGTCTAGTTTTTCAGTTCTGTTTCTTTACACGTTATGATTTTTCTCACCAATTTAATCCGGAAATAAACTTGACAGTATCTGTCCCATGCTAGAAGTCAGCGCCTAATAATGGCAGCAGCACTGTATGCTACCCCGGAGTTGAGAAAATCCGACAGTACCAGGTCTGCTAGAGTGAAAATATTGTGAAGTCGCGTGAGCGGGCATTGACCTGGAACAAGACTTATTAACCGCATTATTATTATTATTATTATCACCTTATTTTTATCTTCAACCACTGACATAAATATGCATAAACACAATATGATCGCTAGCTTTTCAGGTAATCTATATTACAAGAAAAACAACCTGGCTTAACATCAAAGCGCCCATCTCACTCTTTTAAATTATCACATCCTGATGTTACCCCCTCTCCCCCCCTCGCCTCCCCTCCTACCCGCCCCTCCACTCCTTCAACCCCAACTTCGCTCCGCTCCTGGCCTGCTTGAGAACCAATTTCTCTGTGCCTTCAACATTGCCTTCCTCCTGTGTGTTGTCTTGTCTATGAGTATATACGCAGTTATGTTGCCTTCTACGTATATGAGTGTATATTATTATGTACTTATGTTGTTTTGTAGATGAGTATATATGCAGTTACATTGTTTTGTCTGTGTACTGCCATGCGTTGTCAATGTCTGACCACCCATGTGTTACTGTGTAACCAGGGTTCGTTTTGAATTAACTGAAATTGAAACTGAGTTGTTCTGGGGCGTGACTCTGTGACAATGACGTCAGTGACAGGGATTATTCCATACGGAAGTCACACTCTGGCTTTCAGGGTGGGAGAGCCGGCGTCTGGTCATCTCGGAAAAGGACGAAAAAAAAACCAAAAAAACTAGGAAGTCTCATGTGCACGTTGAGCAGGTTAAAAATCCCATGACAGTTTAAAGTCGCAGAAGAGAAGTCTCGCTGACCTGACAAAAATTGATGGGAAAATTCTATCCAATAATTGAATTTCACAGCCAGAAAAGGGCAATATAGCTGTATTCATGCTGACGCGCCATAAAACCCTACCTCAGACAGCCAAACAAACAAACAAACTAACTAACAAACAAACAAACAAACAAACAAACAAGCCTCCCTTCTCTCTCTTCCCTCAACCCGTTATCTCAACTTTACTTCCTCTATCTACCTACACTCCCTTCCGCCACCTTCCTCCCCCCCCCCCCCCNAAAAAAAAAAAACCAAACCCACCACCACTCTCGTAAATCAGTGACTTGACACAAGAAATATGAATGTCGCTCCCTGTTCTGCATCTTCATGCATAATAAACGAATAAATCTACCCGTTGTTTTCATGAACTTAGTACTGTAATATGTAAATTCTTTCAACTTTGTTGAGTCATTTGTGCAACTGTTGCCATTGTTTCGAATAATTCAACCAATGCAGCTCAAAGAGGAAGGATGATTTCAAATAAAAAAATTAATTTTTAATAGACTAGTCTATGTAATGAAGCGGAGGATGAATAAAAAACTCGTGGACCATGAAGTTTTTCGTAAGACCCTAACATTCCAATAACTATGTAATGAAATAAAAGTTGGCACAGATTATCCATCCATCCATTAATCCATCCATCCATCCATCCATCCATCCATCCATCCATCCATCCATATCTCCATCCATCCATCCATCCATCCATCCATCCTTTCCTCAACATATCTACCTATCCACACACACACACACACACACACACACACACACACACACACACACACACACACACACACACACACACACACACACACACACACACACACACACACACACACGCACACACCAACACTCCTATATTCTTCCTTTCCTCTCACATCAACTCCTCACACCTTGTACTCACCCATGCTCACACAGCCGAAAACACCCCTCGGTGATACTCACACGCAACGATCAGGCGTTAATCCAGCGGACACCTGTACTCAATTAATTCATTAGCTACACAGAGCGGCAGCTCACTCGGGTTTTTGCCTGCTCTTTTGAGCGTTTGCCATCAAGAATGTATGAAAGCAAATATAGTATAAAAAAATAACACAATCTACATGATAGATAGTGTGGTAAGCTGATGAGAGCAAATGAATCTTCTAACCAGAACCGATAGCGCATTAATTAGATCTAAACTGCTGTGGAAATGGGGGAGAAATTACAATACGTGTGATTTATGCCTTCCGCTTGTAGCCATTTTGTGGCTGGATGTTCATTTTTTTAAAGGGTCTAAATGCAAACCACATGGCGTTGTGTTGTTGTTGTTGTTGTTGTTGTTGTTGTTGTTGTTGTTGTTGTTGTTGTTGTTGCTGTTGCTGTTGTTGTTTTTGTTGTTGTTGTGTTAGGTCTTGCAACGTTACCCTTAATGGAGTGGATAGATCACATTTCATATCTAAAATAAATTTTTGTTAATATTTTGAAGTTTATTGCCACATATACTGCATGCATCGCTGCAACATTAACACATTCTTTGCATTATATAATATGGCATTATATTATTAATAGTATGTAATGCGATTATGTGGGATATAACAGCGGGCATAACACATCTTGTCCCAGAAAATCCTACTGTACCTGGGCAATCCAGATTGCACCTCATAAAAACTCACGAACAGCCCTAATAGTGTACCTCAGTAGCGAATATTAATATTTTTAGAAGAGAAACAAAAACAAAAATATTATATTATATCAGAGCTTGTGCATAAACGGTGGGATTTCTTACCATTGTAAGAATAGCAATAATTCTACATGATGAATGCTGAGAAAAAGTGCATTCAGTACTGGTGTAGAAATGTAATTCCTCGTCAGTTAATTTTTATTTTTGAGACACATGCGTTTATAATGTAAGAACATTTGAAGATCAAAGTCACAGTACAATGAACTTGTACAATGTTTTTCTCTGTAAACTGAGAAAGTCTGCTGTGCTGTCCTAGTGTGCCCTTGCAGTCCGCCGCCTTTGGATGATATTCTGAGGTCACCGTACCGGCTGCTGCGTTACCGAAGTCATTATGTTCGCTATGAGATGTTACTTGTTATTCCTATTAGGCATAGGCATACCATTATTGTGGTGTTATGGGTAGGCAAGATTCGAGGAGGAACTAAAAAGTGAATCTGGTAGATTTATACTCCATCTTCACTGCACTGGACATGTCCAAAAATGCTCCGATCCCCACGCCAAAAAAAAAAAAAACGCAGCCTCGAAGAAAACAATCTTATTGTGCCGGTTGACATCTTCGCTGTGAGATGTCATTACTAGTGATGGCTTCCAGCCGTCATAGGAGTATACTTATAATCTGCTCCAGGTAGTGAAGCAGCCAAGAGATGTTGATTCAGGTGGGAACGTCATATAGATATCACCCCAGTTTCCTGTTACCCAAATCAACGCCATCCCAAAGTGGCACATTCGTCACACTGCTTTCTTACGACTGTTATAAGAAAATCACATTGATTTAATTGAGAGCTTGCGCATTAACGATGGAACATTTTACCGTCGTAAGAATTTCATTAGTGTCTCGGTGTTGAATGCACAGTTGGTAGCGTTCAGCATGCAGAGTTAATGCAAAATTTACGATGGTAAGTGATCCCCGCAAGTTCTAAGTGATGATAAAGAGTTTTTATTTTTATGTTCAGGGTTCTTACGGACCCGTTAGGACAGATGGAGATATGTGGATGTAGCATTTCCTGGTGTTACGGCATTTTGCACGTTATGAACTAGACGTGTAATTCACTTTCTATGTCTACATGAAAATCTAAATCCCAAACCTACCATATAAGTGTGATACCACGAAATACTACAGGTGCATGCCTGTTTCTGTCATGACGGTCTGTAAGAGATCTATGGCCGCATGCATAATCTCTACGTTTATTAACGTACTGCGTTAACCTCAGTGGATACAACTAATGTTTTAAGAGTTTCTGTTGGTTACAGCAGTGCGTTAACTGACGTAAGGATTATGCATACGGCCACTCATCTTAAAAAAATAAGTTCTGTATTACTCACATGGACCTAACACAGCTAATTCTGAGCAGTCACATGAATGTTGCGGAAAGGAGAGGCTCCTTCCAAGCCTGTGGCCGTATGCATAATCCTTACGTAAGTTAACGCCCTGCGGTAAAGACGGGTAGCCCCCAAGACATTAGAAGTGTTCATTAAAGTTAACGCAATACGTTAATTAACGCAGGGATTATGCATACGGCCACCGGCGCCTTGGGATGATACCCTAACTACAGTACGGTGTTGCCATGTGAAGTCTATATAGTCTATGTCAAGATATCTCGGTCGAATTTCTCGTGATGGCATTTTTATGATGACGCAAGCCTCTGTATGATATACAGGTGAGCAACCTGTCAGACATCAATTATTGTGGTGATGATAAACACAAGATGGAGAAATGCGGGATCTAGAGTGCAACTGATCTATATAATATTCTCTCGATGGAGAGCTAAGACTACCCTCGCTCTGTCCTAAATGGCGTTGATAAGTCTGGTTTACTTAAATTGAAGACGAAACTTAAGACACTTGAACTGTGAAATGCGGGGCCTAGGGTGCAACTGATCTACAATATTTTGTCTATGGAGAGTAAAGAGAGACTACTCTCACTCTGTCATAAAAAGCATTGAGAAGTCTGGTTTTGCTGACATAGAAGAAAGGACTTGAATCATTTGCTCTGTAAGATCTCCAAGCAGAGGCGGATAATCTCGGAGGCTTGTTGTGGGATAGGGGTTTGGGCCTTTGGGGTTCGGCAGATTCACTTTTCAGTTCCTCCTCGAATCTCGCCTGCCCATAATACCACATTAATGGTATACCTATGCCTACATTCACCACTAGGCGTATACCTCCGAAAGTTTGAAGTTCACTGGCGCCTGATATTGCAGCCTGTCGGACAGACTGACGTGAGGTCCATGTTTTGTCTGTCTGTCTGAGTATTATGGTTCTTTGTTGTCTAATCTAGCCTATGTGGTTTTTTATTTTACCTTTTGAGTTACACCTTCATCTTTATCGCTTGATTCCAGACTGTGATTCATTTATCCACAGACTTCCTTTCAAACGGTTTTGTTTTACTTTTTATATATTCAATTGCTTTCCACCCTTCCTACAGGTCTTTCGTTTTTATTCATCCTCTTCTACTATTTCTTTCCTTATTTCTTCTGCTCATTCCTTTTTTTCCATCAACCTCTTTCATTTCACTCCATCTTCTAGGCCTCTCTTCTCTCTATCTCTTTCTTCTTCTTGTCACTCCTCTTGTCAGTATACATTTTTTTTGCTCGCCTCGTCCTTCTTCTAAGCTCTCAAGTAACGCGTTGCTAATCTTCCATCGCCCAAGTTGTTTTTTAATCACCAAAGTCAGCTTGTTTATGTTTGTTGCGTGCAATCGCTGGGCTGTATTGATTTTGCGAGGCATCTTTCCATACAGAAGATCTAGACTTGGCTTCATGTATGCAAGTGAGGTGGGGGTGAGGTGGATTGAATGTTTAGAATTACTTATACACAAGTTTCACAGGTTCTAAAGGCCATTCACATCACCAACAGAATCAACAATATTACTACAACACCGTTTCTCTCTCATCTTCTTTGTGAGTGTGTGTCTGTCTATCTGTCTCCTCACTTGCTTTATTCTCTTTCTCCCTTTTGCTCTCGTTTTCACCCACCTAATCCTGCACCTTTCTCTTTTTCTTTGTCCGGTCTGTCTGTTCGACTGTGTATATATGTGTGTGTGTGTGTTTCGGTCAGTCTGACTGCCTGCCTGCCTGCCTGCCGGCCTGCCTGCCTGCCTGTCTGTCAGTGTGTGTGTGTCTCTCTCTCTCTTTCTCTCTCTCTCTCTCTCTCTCTCTCTCTCTCTCTCTCTCTCTCTTAATCTCTATCTCTTTCTCTCCATCTTGCTAAAAGTCACAAAATTATTAGACTGTCTCCCTTTCTGTTTAACATCTACACACGCTGAAAGACACATAATCTTCACCCTTAAATACCATTAACCACAGACAATAATAGAGTACACACTAATCTGAGTAAGGCAAGCCCTTGTCGAGAGAGTATTTGTTGGATTTTGCCGAATGCTTCTTCTTTGAATTTGCACTTTTAAATACAGGTAACCTCATGAATTTATATTTCTGGAATCATTCCGTTCTTTAAAGTTTGTGTTTGTTGGCACTCATGAACAGAATTTGATGAGAGTAGTCGTTATTTTGTAAAATCATGGGCGAGGACATTTTAACGAAAATGCGAGCATTATGAGTACACAAGGGTCGACAGTTTTGGTCCTGTTGAATCACTGTTAGTGTAAGATTAAATGTGACTCTTGAAACGAAAATTGAATTCTGAAAGAAGTGGGAAGCGGAAGTGGGGAAATGATTGAGAAGCGTTATATCTAAACGTCTTTAGTTTCTAAATAAAGCAGCAAGGAACTGTCCAGATCTAGTAAAAAGTCTACAAACAAAAGAAAAAGATATGATGCTTTAAGATATGATTACAGCAAAGAGATACACGGAGCAGCTCCTTACTCGCAAGGCAAAACCTGCATGCAATAATTTTCGCTCAAAGTTAAAATGTGAACCGATTTATTCCAAACAAGGCACAGCAAGGCACTGCACCAAATATTTTACGTCCTTTTTTGCCTAGTTTTAAATCCGACAATGCTGAACCCACCAGATCTACTGTAGAGCGCGATGAAACGCCTCTGACATCAGCTAATAGGGGGTTAGAGGTCGGTCCTCATATGGTTTCTGTGTCATGCCGAGTCTGGAGAGCGAATCTGTTGTCTGCAGTATATCTATGTTTAACATGCCTCTTTATTAAAAAAAGATCTTTTGATTCAAAAAAGTCGGAATAAGAGAGGACATACCGAGAAGATTATGGATATACTATTTCTTTTTTTAAAAAGACAGAAAATGCCCGCAGTGAGTTTTTTTTTTAGAGATGAGATTTTTTTTATGTTTATAACGCAATAGCTCTGAACGAAATGGCACCATCCCGGCATTGGCTCAGTGTTGCAGACCTCATTACAGCGGGCAACGGTTAAACCAAAAATCATCCATTTAGCTCTCATTCTCACTGACAATCTAAAGCTAAAAAAAGTAAAATAATATATCCTAGCTAAGTCACACTATGAAAACACGTTAACACAATCATAATTCAACAGTGGATACAGGGAATTCTGAGATCTCGAGCAGTTGGAGTTCACGGCACCAGCGAGCAATGCGTAACGAACATTGTATGTGACTTCTTTTAGTAGAACTTAATTATTATCTCTATCGTGTTTTGTGCTATTGCCGATGTATTTATTTCTGTTGTTCGCCCACATACCATTTTTGTGCTTTGGGTTTAAGATACATAAACTTGTTGTAAGTAACGTCTCAACTGCATTTTTTTATT
The DNA here is from genome assembly GCA_033807755.1 of Ellobium chinense. Classification (NCBI taxonomy): domain Eukaryota; kingdom Metazoa; phylum Mollusca; class Gastropoda; order Ellobiida; family Ellobiidae; genus Ellobium; species Ellobium chinense. Next base: position 190,847 of record JAWQUT010000230.1, read on the forward strand.
AGTAACTGTCCCTATCACAAATATACTGTAGAAAGCAGATTCGCATCCCGGGCCGAATGGATCTGCGCCTTGAAGAATTTTCTCATACCCGGCCTGATAACATCATCAGATTCCATGAATTACAGCTGAGATTTTCGATGTCCTATTCCCCCGATCAAGAAGAGAAAAAAATAATCCATTCTCAGATCAGTCATTCAACTTCCTCTCCCCTTCCCCCAATCTTTTCTTTAAAGTAAAAACAAAAAAAAATCGGAATTGGGATCTCGCGATGCATTCAATCTACAGACAGTAATCTAGGAAGCTCTCTCGTTAGTTGGGCCCGATTCAGAATTTATGACGGAAGTTTGGCACGTGACTTCATTCTTTCTTTCTTTCTTCCTTTCTTTCTTTCGTTTTTTTTTCTTTTTTTCTTTCTTTCTTTCTTTCTTCTCCATTTGCTTTTCTTATTATCGTTCTCTTGGCCTAGCATCCCATTCCAGAGTTTTCCTCCATCCTTTCTAAATTTGTCATTTCCTCTCTCTCCTCACCCGGTCTCTTACACTTCCGTCACCAGGATTGGGCAAGTTTACCAAAAATGTCAGTTCAGATCAAGTTCAGTTCACTTAGGGGAAAAAGCCCTAAGATCAAGTTTAGCTCAGTTCTTTGAAAATTTGGTAGTTTTCATATCAGGTCAGTATCACGTAGTTTTAATAATCGGCATTCGGGTCAGGTTTTCGAGATAGATATGAATTGGAGTGAAAGTAGGTAGAAAATTGAAGCTAAGGTCAAGCACCCAAAACAGCAACAGTTCGGACTCAGATCAGTTCGTCCAAAATGTCTATTAAGTTCAGATCAAGTTCACGTGAACTGAACTTAAGTTCACAAATCGCGTTCATATGATCTCAGTTCTGCCCAACCGTGCCTGTCATCTCCAATCCACTTCTCACCCACTCATCCACCCAACCATCCACCCACCCATCTCTGAAGATCCATTCTGGAATTTCACCCCCAGAACGCATATATAGGCTAATCACTTTTTGCTCACCCCAATATTCCCCGTTGCTTTGAACACACCAAGCACTTTCCCTCCAAATGTCGGCGTGAATCAGCGGCACTTATCAGTATTATTAACGCCATGTGCACAAACATAATCCTGTTTACGTCCCCTTCCTGATCGCCAGATCCAGATCGCCTCCCTTTCTAAGCCGTTCGAAGTTCGAAATACTGGCTTTATTTCCACCCTG
>JAWQUT010000230.1:201853-214367 GCA_033807755.1 Ellobium chinense
CACCAACTACCCCTCCGATCTCCAATCTCTTTTCATCTTTCCTCCGGCTGTCCACCTCCGCAAAATTTCCATACAGAGAGGACAAGGCGGGGTACCATATTACCATTTCAGTGCTGGCCGCGCGGTCATTGGGGAATGGCTGTTTTATGATCATATGGATGAATTCAGGCCCCAGCATCTGCGGCCTTGTCCTGACTTTGATCGACTTTGTCACTATTAATGTCACCAATCCTAATGTTGTACAACCTTGGACAGTACTGGAGACAGGAATGGTAGATAGCAGCAATTTGGTGGTGTCATTGTCCATTTCTCTCGTGACTACTTTTATCTGTGTTCATGTAATGCCTGGACGTCAAGTCGCATCTTTGCTCCGCTGACTAAATCTGGTATCTCCCTTCGTGTGTCCAGTCAATTCTGTTTGTGTCTGCTTCTGTAGAGATCAGGGGCTCACCTGGTCGCTGGAATGAGGTGGCCGTCATTTAGAGTGATACAGCTATGCCAGATGTCAGTTGTTAGTGGGGAAGTCAAGACCAGATCCAGACATGCTTGGTGATACGTTAGGCCAGTTCTCTTCAGGCTAGTTACGGTGGTAGTCGGTCAAAGCAGAAAGATGATAAAACCTGAAGTTTTGATGAACCGTAATGTTAAGAGTATGTGTAGATCCGACTCTTGAGGGGTAGAAACGAGTAAAGGATGGAGTAACGGAAATTGAAAGGGTCATTCCATTGAACATGAGCAATGAGTTGCCATGAAAATAACACCCTAACCTCACTACTGGAGCTGCCAATGGTTACGGAGCTGGACTCGGGATCTAACAGTCCTAAGTTCGATTCCCGCTATGGCCTTGTTGTAAGTGTCTTGAGGAATCATCTTGTTCACATTTTCTTCAGTTCACTTATTTGTAAATTGTGCCTGTTTACTAGCTCTGAGAGACATTAGAATGTTGCTGATCAGCGCTTGTAAATGGTATTAGAGGTGTATACTACTCAGGAGTTGAGACTGTTGTTGAGGGATCTGGCCTGTCGGGGTAATAACAGTGTGAAATCGCTTGAGGGGGCATCAGCCTGAATGCACTGTGATTATGTGCTGTGTTGTAAATGGTAGAAGAATGTTATGTTACTCAGGAGTTAAGACTGTGGTTGAGAGATCTGGCCTACCGGGGTCATAATAATGTAAAATTAAATGAGGGAACATGGGCTTGGATACACCATACATATACTTTATTATTACTGTTATTATTATTATCATTATATGGTGTGTTGGTCAGTTTAAATACTTTTTTTTAGCATTCATGTCAAAGTAGTCTGACAAATTCTTGAAAACATCAAGTCAACAAAATTTGCCGCAGATAAAGAAAGTGACAGAGTAGTTTTCCGTGGAATGGCCCGGCATTGATTACGCCAGATTTCACAGGCCCATCCTCAGGGCGCCGCCTTCCATGTTCAGTCTAATGGTCGTGGTTGGATTACAGGCAAAAGGAAATGAGAGGGCTATCGATAATGGGTACTGGTTTCACAGGGCATCCAGCCCGGTCATTTATTCAGGCGATAATGCCATGTTCGATTATCGTAAACATAAGTAATCGCGACTCGCACGCCGGCAGTCTCAGCCAAGCCCTTGCCACTTATCCGGAGGAATCGAGTTATCGATCGTGACAAGTATCGGTACGCAAGCACTCTCCTGCAGGCCGGTGCTCAGTCTAAGAGAGGTCAGTCTAGCCGTTTAGAGGACGTTGAAACTGGTGGCCTTGTTCCCTTCCCCAATAAAGTGTGTGTCCATCATGGGAATCACCAGCAAGCAAATTAGTTCTGGCTGTCTTTCCTGACTGATATATGAAAGTTCTCCTCTTCACCCTCTCCCTCTCCATTACCCCCTTCGAATAATCGCTTTCACCTGCTTCCCACAAGATAACCTCTAAGGCTTCTCCTCCATATTGGGCAGTTTTATATCCGTTTTGTAGAAAGTTTTGTTACACCATACTAATCACAGCAAATGAAGACCTGCTAGTGATAACACATCGGTAGAGAGGTGTCTTTCTGAATGACATAAGCTGTTTGACATTTACACCATTAAAGCAACAGGTGATCAAGCTTGAGTCGGTTAAGTGGTTATTTGATGTTATCTATAGTCCCTTTAAAGCCTTTATTCTGAGACTTATAAAGAACCCACGAACATATTTCCCTGACTGAAGAACATTAATGGCTTTTTTTTTTGTTATTTTTTTATATGCAAGTAGAATGGTGGTTTGGTTTGCTGTTTGGTGGTACAGGATGTTAAAATCCTGGGTTCAGTTCCCGCTATGGCCTTGTTGTTAATGTCTTGTTAGGGTGCCCTAGAAGGATTGCTCTGTTTCGAGACCTCCTAACAACGCTAAAATAATTTCCTTAAATGGAGAACATCAGGGATGAGCGGTTATTAATATAAATAGACCAGATTCCTTCCAGGCAAAGCGAAAACAATGGCCTCTAATTCTGCTGTGGCTTCTAATGGTTTCATAATGCTGGGTCGCCTAACGAGGTCTTGCTTGTCAAAGAAAGTAGATCACTTGTGCCAATGTGTATGTGTTTGTATGGGTGAGCGCGCACGCCATCCGGGCGTACAAGATTCATAACAAGGAAGTCAAAATGAAGGTCAGGTCTGCCTGATTAAGGGAAGCTATCGATATATGGTGCTTACAAAATAGTGGAGTGCGTTAGTTCCCCTTGAATGCTGCATTATGTCCCCTTGACTTAAAGGGACATTACTTTGAGCGATAAATGACACTTATGGGCACTGAAGAGACACTTTGTTCTAACTGAGCCATAATTGACATTAAATGTGTATCCCGTGTTCCCTTTAAGGATGGCTAATTTAGAGATAAGAACATGAAGATCACTTTTCATAATGGTTAGGAAATTTAAGGACAGAGAGGACGTGTGGGTGGTGAACAATTACTATTATTATCTGTTAAAGTATTTGTCTTGTGTGAGTTCTAAGGAAGATATCGGCGCCTGGAAGATGTTGACGGCAAGGTCCGTGGTTTGTAATCTCCCCAGTGGGGAAAGGGAAGGGCGGTATGGGTTGGAAGAGCTGGTGGCAGGTGGATAGACAAGAGAGAGAGAGAGAGGGGGGGAGAGACACACACAGAGAGATANGAGAGAGAGAGAGAGGTGTATGCCGAGAGTTAAATTTGATTCAAAAGCACCAGTAAAGCCTTAATAATAATACTTGATCTTTCCGAATCAGCCAGCCAGAAGAAACAATTTTCTGTTTGCCATTTCTTGATGGTGAGGCTTCAAATCAGATCTATATTATTTGTTTTTCATTCGGAAATAAAAAGAATGTAGCATATATTCTTTTGTTCTTTACTTTGCTCTTAATCTATTACATTATATCTGCTGCGCATGATCTAAAGAAGATTGGCTTTGATCAAAATAACTGTGCATATAACAGAGGGATCTAACCTCCCCTTTTAATGAAAGGGCATGCAAGCTTACGAGAAATACTGCCTATGGGCAAGATCAGTGACGACCAGGGCTTTGGTCAGTTAATTGGCATATTAAGCAGAGTCATGTGCCCAAGAATGTGCTCATAGCCTGCAGTGCTTATGGACCCAAATACTGAGAAAACTCTCAACACTTTGCTCACCAGCCATTTAGGACATCATTGTCTATAATTCCCAGTTGTCTTCACTTCACATGAAGTAAATTGCATGTATTCTGTAAGAAACTGGCTGCTGGGGCAGCAATTTGCTAACCAATTGCCAGGGAATTATGCCTCAAGACATAATCACATCAATCAATGACCTCGACCCAGGGGTGACCTAAGTAAGAAAGCCGTATAAAGATTTTAATATAGCTATATTTTTATGTAGATTTTTCGATCATCGAAATTAGTAGTGGAGAGACCGTATCGAAGATTCGACGTCCGTTGAGGCTAGTGAGCAAAGTACAGTATCACAACAGATACCCAGAAATGATGCTGATGACCCCAAGAGACAATATCAGAGGAAGTTGGTTTTTTTTTCAAGGTAAGAATCAATTTTACTGATTTGAAAACAGTGATGTGTATAATTATTTTGTCTTTCTTAATTAATAATATTTGCCGAAAGATTCAATATTGCTGCATCCAAGAACCGACAGTGCAGACTCTATCAAACTGCACTGAATATTACTGATTTTCTTTATAAATCCGTTTCTTTTGTTGCATTTTGCTGACATGTTGATGATAGTAGTTTTAGCGTCTCTGTCCCTGTAGTTCCTCAAATTCATGTTCTGTTTCAGAAAGGGATTTAACAATATATACTTGGGACGATGTTAGCCCGTCTAAATTTTGCCAGGCGATACTTACATTGCCACATATCATCAAGGGAAGGAAGTAAAGCTTGCTTGAAATGCAGGACTGACAAAAACCATCTCTTCTTCAAACATATCATTTGTCTTTGGGATTTTCCTCTTTTTACTCTACTCTTTGTTGTTTTTATGTTTCTCCCGGTTTACACTTTGGACCATGATCTCAACACACTGAATTATTTAACTGACTAGCTTGACTGATAGATTGTTACCCTTCCCTATGAACTGGTGACAAGTTTAAAACAGCGCTGTAAACATAGAAAGCGTCTCCCAAAAGCAAGAGAAAAAGAAAGTGCTGTAAAGTGCACGTCTGTTAGACCGCGATTTTTGTACAAGGTGACAGTTAATTTACATTGGTTGGCTTCAGCATCACACGTCTAGATTGGGCATTTGTGTCCCTTTGATGTGTTCTTTAAGGTAAGACAGGTGGCATCCCTTGTTAGTCAGAAATCTTGATGTCTTCGTATGCCCTTAGGATTGTTGCAGGGCATCCTGCATTGTTTCAGATTCTGCGAAGGTAAGAGAACTCATGCCCAGAAGCCAAAGCTGGAGACTGTTGATTTTAGTGGGTAATGAAAGGTGAATATTGGCACCCACTTCAACAGCTGAATGTTGATAAATACATGCTGCATCAAGAAAAGAAATTAAAAGGATTTATCTATGTCTTGGCACCTTAATGTCATCGGATAGTGGACTTGAGTAAAAATAAGTTTTGAAACTGAATTCATCTGTTGAAGCACGTTCTTGTGTTAATAATAATTATTATTAAAACTCTTAATGTCTTAATGCATTGTAGAATGTAGGCAATAAGTTCAAAGAATCGCTTTAGACACTACGTTTAAAGACACTACCTTTAGCATGCGTTCTCCCCGCCCTTACTCTCTCTCTCTCTCTCTCTCTCTCTCTCTCTCTCTCTCTCCTCTCTCTCTCTCTCTCTCTCTCTCTCTCTCTCTCCCTCCGCTTTTCCACCACAGGCGTGCACTAGTGAGAAACAAATAATGCATTTACAAAGATAATGGAAAAAAACAATACTCTTGCATGTTTAATATCTTACTGTTTTGGTGAGAAGATTTGGTGTGGGCGAGAAAAATGTGAACTATGTACACTATTAAAAACAATAATACACATAAGACTATTTTCCTTACAGAAGAGTATATTTACTTGTTCCAGTTTACGTAACTGTTTCACGTACCGGAGATAGAAGCCTAAGTGACTGCTCAATAATAGTATATTCGAACTCAAGACTTGTCCATTGTGACAGCATAGCACTCCGCAAATCAGATTATGTCCTCCTTTGTGTTCTTTTTGTCACCGACCTCCGAGGAATTATCTCCTCACATTATGCGACTCTGGGTGCACTTTTTTTTCCTTTTGCTTTGTTTTACGGGAAATTGGGAGGATTCGGTCATGTTACCGGAAATAACCGAAAATACCCATAAGCGTCAGTATCCGACGTCGCACTGGTAGCATGTTCTTAATTGGATTTCCTAGGGGAAGAAAGGGCCTGGAGCGATGAGGCCTGGACATGAGATGAAGGGTGATGAGTTTTCTCAAAGAGGACTTTGGCTGAGACGAAGAGGGCTGAAAGGAGAGGTGAAAGGCCCAAAGTCCACATAGGGCTGATTAAATGGGCAGGCAATATGGGATTGGATATGGAGGGGAGGAAGGTAGTGGGCAGAGCGACAAAGAAACCGGGAGAATAGGAGAGAAGGTGGAAAGGTTGAGAGAGAAAACTGATGAAAAGGAGCAATACTGAACTGGAAATCACGCAGTCTATTTAAGTAAATGCTGGGGAAGACTAGAAGACAGAGGGATAAATCATGATTATACACACTATATAAGTACATCCTTTAATTCGGGTAAATCAAAGAACCAAGCGTCTACAGAACAACACTGGTATCAAAGATTCTGGAAGAAGGAGCCGAAGACAGTGGCGAGAAAAATAAAGGAAGAGAGGGAGAAAGAAAGAGAGAGTGAGAGAGAGAGAGAGAGAGAGAAAGAGAGAGAGAGAGGCTGAGAGAGACAAATAGAGAAAGGGAGATTCCATAGTTGTCTATACCGAGACGAAGATGGTGCTAGGGTTGACTGGAAGACGGAAGGAAAGGTGATGATTAGACACAAGCTATAAGCACATCCTTTGATACTGATAAATCAAAGAACTAAGAGTTTATAAAACAACTCTGCTATAAACCATTCTGGAGAAGGGGCTGAACGCAGTGGACAGACCGACAGAAAAACAGGAAGAATAAGAGAGAGTACGGGGNGGGGGGGGGGGGAGAGGGAAGGAGAGCAAGGGGCTGAGAGAGAAACCTTGAGGGTGAGAGAGAGGGTGCAATCACACTAGTCAACACAGAGACAATGCTGGGGATGGCTGAGAAACAGAATGGTAGATTATGACCATACGCCAACTATAAGTACATATTTTGATCTTTATAAATCGAAGAACTATTGTGTCTATAGAACAATTCTGGCATAAACGATTCTGAAGAAGAAGCCGTACACAAAGATGAGGACGAGGAATAAAAGAAAGGACAGAGACAAATTACATCAAATCAAGAGGGGGAAAACAATATAATAAACATAATCACCACCAACAGCATTTACAACTAAACGCCTGTAATCGCTGAAAAAAAGAAAGTTCGGCCACTTCTGCGGCGAAAACCGACCACAGGAAGCACCCAGTGATCGACAGTTGCCTAAATTGCCCATTGGCTCTTTAAAACTTCCGGATCTTTGGTGGCTGATTGAAGCAATTTGGCAGCGGCTGTCAGTAGCAACATGCCTGTTTGGCTTCATACAGCCAGAAATCCAGGATGCTTGGCCACATGTTCTGCTATACAAAAAGTAGGTTCATTTTTTCCGTTGCTATGTTTACATCGATTATTTTTCTGCCCTTTGCAGTTTTTGTTGTTGTTGTTGCTGCTGCTGCTGCTGCTGCTGCTGCTGCTGCTGCTGCGGCTGCTGTTGTTCTTGTTGTTGTTGTTGTTGTTGTTTTTAATGTTGTTGTTGTTGTTATTGTTTTTGTCATTGTACCTGCTGTTGCTGCTGAGTTTGTTGTATTTCTTCATGAGTGTACTATGTCCATTACTAAACGAAGTACGGAAGAAAGAAAGAAGAAAAAGGATGAAAAGATATAGAATCTAGAATGATACATAGCCGAGAGGGGCTAAAGCGATGATAACCGAACACTGGATGGGCCGAGCAAGTCAAAGAGGTCGAAGCATAATCTATCGAGAGATGATTGAATATTCATGCCCTGCTATTCTGCTGATATGAAGCATAACCTCTGTTAAGCCCATTAATAACTATTAGAAGTGGCATTTGTATGAATATGCTTGGTGTCCTTGCATGAGAGAGATGACAGGAATAATAAAAAAGGCATAACATGTTACCCTAACGTCTAGGCTCGATTTTCAACATAGTCGAAATTGGTCTAGTGACCACCTGTATATCAAGACCACCTGTAGTGGCAACTGGGTTGCAGAAACTACCGTTCATATTTCTTCTATATCGAGATCACCTTTGCAAAGCGACTGCGACCACTCTTTCTCATGCAACACAATCCCACATTTGCTGTAGCATGAGAGTAAGGTTCGAAAACATGGGTGTCGAAGTATTGCTTATAGATATTAGTAAACACGCGTTATGATTGAAAAACAGAGCTGTGAGGTAATCACAAAGAGGGCGGCGGTGGCTATTTTGGTCATTTTTGGCTGGCCTACTTTAGCCACATGATAACAATTTTTTTTTTTGGCAATGAAGAGAGAAGCAGAAGAACCAATGTCATAGCTGGAGAAATTGTAGAAATTAGTTTTCAAAACGCAACGGCAAATATGGCAGAAGATCGTCTTATTATTTCATTGTTATGTTTAGGTCGTGTCTGATGACATCAGGTGTTAGTTTTCATAAGGAGTGCTATCCTTTTTAAGACATCTCTGGTTGGACTTTAATCGTTAGTGGCCTCAGTGATACTACAAAGTGAAGACCAGTGTTGGTTCGTATTGTTCATCCTTCCCCTTTTCATATTCCCCAAACCATTTGCCAAAAATATGACTGATCCATTTGTCGTAATGACGTCCAGCGGTTTCTTTTATGCCCAGTTTGTCCATCCCCCGTATTGACTAATTCAGCCGCTCTAATGGACTCTTATTTGCCCTTGGACTCTGGACCCAGACTTCCTTTCCCTACGGAGAAAGAGGACGATGAAAAGCGATAGCGCCCCGTCACTGCGGTTTTTATAACTCAAAGATGGATCTGTGATCACCGTTTTCTGTGCGGAGATTGTATAAATCTCTCTCTGAACTACATTCTGATGTCCTGTCTTTTCCACCATCTTTGCTTTCCGCACAGCTGAGATCTGTGGAGGCGTGGGTGTCTGACCATGTTCGTCCGGATAACATCTTTAAAACAAAAAAAATGAAGTGGCGAGTAGAGTAAAAGCTGTATGGAGTAAACCGTGGATATCTGTGAAGCAGTAATGGGATAAACAGTGTGGAGATTCAATAATTCTCCATTTGAACTATAGTCAGATGTCCTGCCCTTGCTACCCTCTTTGCAATACACAGCTGAGATCTGTGGAGGTGTGAGTGTCTGACCATGTTCATTTGGACAGCATTTTAAAAAAATTAAAGTGTCGAGTAGAGTGAAAGCCATTGGAGTGGACCGTGGATATTAGATTGTGGAGTAACAACGGGGTAATCAGTCGGAGGGAGGGGAGAGTGATTGTTGAAGGAAAGCACTAGCTCAGTTTTGAGAGGAACTGGTGCGCGGGATAAGAAATCCGACATGTGAGGGAATTTATGTACGTATGTTCAAGTCCTTCACCAGGTCTTGGGAGGATAAGGAAGGGGCGGGCAGAAGTCTACAAATATTTTTGTTTGTGGAAAGGAAATTTATAGGGAAAATGACCTCTCTCGAAAAAGAAGAATGTTCTCTTAGTGATTTTCTTCCATAGTTACAACATAATAATATGAGAAATGAGGTGAGAAGATGGAGATTTGAGAAAACACTCGTCAGTATCTTTGTACCCATTTTTCAGTCCCTGAGGGGACTTTGCTTGGTTCATTCAATACACATTACGCCACTGATGCCAGTGACCCATTGATTATATCTGAGGTCACTGTAGGAACAGTCAGATGGTATCCATTGAAAGATCTATGTCCCTAAGGACAACACCGATGGCAAGTTCTGATCAGATTGGGAATCTGACGGCAGTTTCTGGTGCGACTGAATATTGTAGTCGCGAATGGTACTCGATTGCCTAGCTGGCGCAGAGAGAGTGTAGTGTAGACCAATAAAGGGTCTCGAATATCTGAAGAAAATAAACCACCAAACCATGTCTAGATACATTTGCACTGCCGTTCAATAAGAATTGTTGTGGCGAAATCCATCAGTAACATTGCAAATAAAGATGTCTTTTAGAGACAAGAGAAATACAAAATGCCAATCGAGTATAGCTGATGCCAGACGCCCTTTCAAGAAATCAAATGTCTGGAATTAGGCCCATTGATGCCATCTTTGCACCCCATATCTGCAAACCAATCACCTGGCCAGTAGCTGCCGATGGGCCTCAAAAAAAAAACATGGAGAACCTCGCAATGTTTTGAAGAAAATCTACTTTCTGTAACTTAAGATTCACAAACTTACACACAAATACGCCACTGCGAACTAATAAAAAGGATAGCAAAACTGGTCGAGAAATAAATTCACACGGATTTGTACAAAATCACGCTAGGGTTTTTTATCTCCGCTTAAAAGAATATACATGATTCGTCGTTGCGTTGTCACCACTGTAATCGTGTTGCTGCCCGTAAAGCCCTTACTCCAACAAACAAAGTTACGGCCATCTTAGTATTATTGTTTGGATAAAGATCACCACAACTGTAGTCAGGTACACTTTTGAGAACTTGCGCATTAACGATGGGATCTCTTACCATCGCAAGAATTACATTTAAATTTACATGTTGCACGCTTCTAAGGGTACAGTCAGCACTGATGCACTTATGAAATTCTTACGATGGTACGAGATTCCATCGTCAGTGCGCAAGCTCTCATTTATTATATTAATTCGTATCATGATCATCATCAACACACTGACCTTTCACGATGGGCTTCTCAATGCAATATCTTTAGGGGCTGTCATGGAGCTAAAGGTTGTCCAATGACTATGCCACAGTGTTATCCCTCCATCTTCTAAGAACCTGACCTTTAGACTTGCGAATAACGTCAGGGTGCAGCCAGACGTTTGACTGGCCATTATTTTGTGGGATACTTCCTGGTTAGATTGCTGAGCAAGCAGTATTATCGTAGAACTCTTTCAAAGCACAAAGTATATAGTAATTAGGAAACTAACATTAATTTCATCCTATATAATGAAATTGTTTGCGTGAGAACTGTGAGGATGCAAGCATGAATGTTCTTTACTTTCTTATCCTTGTAATAATAATAATAATCATCATCATAATAATGACGAAAATCGTGACATTTTAATGTTCCATTGTAAAACATATTCTTTTTTAAAAGGGCTCTTAATAAATATCACTGTCATTGTCATTATCATTGTGTGTGCTCCAAACATGCATTGCTCAATACATGTATTTCTTCACTGCATTTACCTCAAGGAACCAAACAGCTCACAAACTCGGGCACTTTACGAACCGAAATTTCTGAGCCGCTCACCTAACATTAGCCACAAGTGACCTATACTGACTTGGTGTTTACCCCATAACTAGCACCGTTATTGCGTCTGTCCTGTCAGTTAAGATTGAGGCTACCTGTTTTCATAATTTAACCCGCACTGTCTGGAACCACAGATATGGACCTAAAAATGGAAAATCGCGTTTACAAGTTAAATAATCTACCTCCTATTTTCGTTAGTTTGGTATACACGTTGGTCTACTGTAAGCACATGGGTGGATAAATATACACGAGCACTATGTTAACATTCCAAGCTGCTTATGTCTGGTCAAGGGCGGCACTCTGTATATTTTGGATCAGTAGCTATGAGACGTTTTGTGTGAGATTATGGGAAGAGCTAAATATATCCAGTGTAAACTGTAATATAGTGAATATTTCCTGAAGACAGCTTCATGTTTGCGCACCTTAGTCGCAGTGAAAAAGGAGATAATATTGCGAATATTTTCACTTTTAATCTAAAATCAACCTGAGGAATTGGTTTTTATTTAAAAGATTTTACAGCAAATTTCTGAATTTCAGCCTTTCAGTCGTTTATCAGACACGCTTTAATTTCTCAAACAGTAAATTGTTTCTTTCCAATATTGCAGTATAGACTTTGCTCATCTGTATTCAGATTTGGTAACATAGATTCAAAGCTCCTATCCATTAACGTTTCTATCTTTAGATGTTATAAGCATATGTAAGTGAAAGTTTACCAAGTTCATCTCCTACTGGCTTGTCTTGGTTTTGACAAAATGTCACTCAATTTCCTTTAGAACTTTGATTGAATGTGACGGAAATGGACGGTCTCATTTATTCTACGAGTGTACTCGCCAGTAGGGCAAAAGTGTAGCTGAGTGGTACGTCTTGGAGGTCACCAGTTGTCGTTAAGACAGTTGGACATATAGGAATGGCATACCATATTCGAAATTATGTAGTCTGACTATACAGACCCCTGGTGACCCACCCTTACAATGTGAAGGTTTCGCCTCTGCTCCAGCTTTTGGCTCCTTCTTCTTGTATCATAAAACAAATAGTGAGTGGGCACGGAAAGGAAGAACCGACCATCCAAGCGGGCTAATCCAAGGCGATACGCCAGTTATGCGCTACAGATGAGGGGAGGCAATTGGATAAAAAGGGACGTAATTGGGATTGCTTCCTTTTTGTTGCCGGTGGTGGTTGAACTTGAAGACATAGGGTGAGGCAGAGGAAGATGAACAACAGAATCAACAACAACAAAATCAACAATAATGACAACAGCAACTACAACAACAACAACACCAATTACAAAAAAGTGTTGAGACTGCAGACGGGTGTAATGTGTAGTATGGTAAATGGTGGAAACTAATCCCGTCAAGGAAATGAAATAATACAGTTTAAACAGTTTAATTAAATAATACAAAAATCTTATGTTACAAGTCCCCAAGCTTTCGGGCCAACAGGTCTTCTTCAGGGGGTCGTGAATTACATCAATTACAGTACCAACAACTGAACCTATTGTCCTTATC
>JAWQUT010000230.1:215835-227918 GCA_033807755.1 Ellobium chinense
CACTGACCACTTGAATCATAAAAGAGAAATACTATATATAATTTAATATGATTCGTGGTTAGCATACATTTTGTTTGAGCTAGTCTATTTAATGCTCTTTGCTCTGCGTTTATACATTACTCGCACGGTAATGGTTATGCTTATGTAATCTTGTTCTGGAGAAGCTGTAGCCAAGGTAAATGAACTTGGGAAATACAAAAGTGGGCTGGACGTCAGAGCGTAATGCTGTAATGTTTTGGATGATTTGCTAAACTAGACTGCTGTTGCTCGTTGTCATCGTTGTTAGATCTGAAATGTTGTTTGGAGAGTAGCAGTTTGTTGTTATTGTTGTTGTTGCTGTTGCTGTTGCTGCTGTTGTTATTGTTGTTGTTATTGTTATTCTTTCTTCTACTTCTTCTTCTTCTTCTTCTTTTACTGCTTGGTGGTGTGTGAGATAAACAGGGGTTGTTGTTTTTGTTGTTTTTGTTGGTGGTGTAGCTGCTGCTGTAGTAATTGTAGATGTTGTTGTTGTTGCTGTTGTTGTTGTTGTTGTTGTTGTTGTTGTTGTTGAAAGACAGTGACAATATACTGTTGATAATATTGGTGACGAGTATATTACGCATCGTCAGAATAAGTACAGTAGTATATTTTTATTCATTGTCGTTACGTTGAAGACAAGAAATGTGTTCTAATGATATTGCTTGTTGAACAGCTGTATTTATATTTCTGTACAATTTCTCCTCTCGCTGCTTTTCTCAAGTTTTTTTTTTATCTCTCTTTCTTTCTGCCTTTTGTTCCTCCTTTCCTGCGCACTATCGCCCGTATCTGAACCCTCTCACCTGGAGATGAGTGGCACAATCTAGGTCTGAGAGCTATAGTCTGGTTTTGCGTGAACTCTGTATCCATTTTGCCTTATTGTTGTCGTAAATTACTCTCATCGCAGCAATAATTATTCTGGGGCGGGCGCACTCTGGCAGTGAGATTTTTGATGGCAGGGAGGGAAGGATGGAGAGAGGACGGAAGGGAAAAAAGGAGCCAGAGTGTGTTGGAGGAAAAAAAGAGAGAAGGCTTTCTGAAAGAGTTGAAAGGTGGGAAAGAGAGAAAGGGATGTTGGAAGAAGGGATAGAGAGAGAAAAGGGTGAGAGAGAGGGGAGTGGTTGAGAAAGAAACAGGAGAGAATGTTGGGAAGGAGGGGAACAGAGATAGATTGAATGAGAGAGGGAGCAAGAGAGGGAAGAAATGCTGGAAAGGTTATAGAATAACAAGTGTCATTCTCACCCCCTCCCCCTTGATTTGCCTTAGTGATCATTAATCCTCTTAATGACAGCCTCCTAAATTAATGCAAAAAGGCCGTACAAACAAGGGCACATTTTACATGAAATGTGTATGGAGGTATAAATTTGTGTTACATTTGGTGGTGAATATGATTATATATATGCTGGTGCGCTGTGTCTGGTCTTATTCCTAATAAACTTGTTAAACTTGTTAAACTTGACCTTGATGAAACAATAACGCGATTGTAGTCTCTGGCTAACATCCCTGTGCCCGGGAGACGAGAAAAGCGGGATCTAAACCGGAGCGGTATCTTCACCGGAGCCGTATCTTCACCAATGAGCCAAACTAAAGAGGGGAAATAAGTAGGCATTAAGAAATAATTATGTCTTTATTATGCCATCTATGATCAAAGAGCATGCCGCCGATGGAATGAAGCCACGTGTTGTCGGTGTCGATGACCGACCTGCGCCTTGTAACAGTCTGATATATTCACTTAGGTGAGATCTAACAGGGATAGCCTCATTATATTTGTAATATAAAACAATAATATAACATTTCTGCCAATGGAAATTGGCACTCCCGTCAAAGTAGAAAGAAAGATAAACTCATCGCGTCTAGTGAGACCGGGATCTTAGAAGGAAAAAGTTGTTGCAGTCGGGATTCATGTTAATTGGAATATATGTAGTTTATAGAGACAATTTTTAATGGTGGTAAAAGCAGACTATCTTACTGTATTTGTTGAGCGTAGCCAAAAAGCATAGCTTAGTAATTGGGAAATATTTTCCTTTTGCCAAAATGTCTGGAACTTTTTTTTTTATGAGCAGCATGTTATTGCGCATGCAAAAAGATAAAGAAATTGTTTTTGCTGGGGAGGGGAGGTGGGGGTAAGTGAGTGATGTGGGAAAAGGAGAGGAGACGGCGGCGCGTGGGGTTTTTTGCCAGGTCAAGATTTGATGAGGTGGCAACTGCTTGCGCGTGCAGAAAGGTATCTGTGGTTATTGTTAGTGCAGTGGTTCTCAAGATTATGATTTACAGGCAACAGTACGTGTTTGTAAACTTGACAGACTGCATTATTGGTATGCGTCAGCCACTAAATACCGAGGGAACTGAAAGTTTGAAAATCTCTCAAATGGCCGAACTTATAGATAAAGAGATAGTGATTCAAACTTTCGAAACTAATTAATACAATTAAGCTTTTACAGCGAGAATACACTGACGCTAAACCTGCTCCTATTAAATCATGCAGATTGATGGCAGTGGCAGACGATGACGGATGGCACTTGCCCGCTTTTATTGCTGCCGATGATGGCATGCCAAGCAACCCCTTGATGATCTTTCTTATTGTTGTCTGACTGTAGATAATTCTTGAGCCTCCAGCAAGCTTGAATGTTCTTTCCCTTACATATGACCATTACTGTTATTCTAGTGATCTTTTCATTCCATTTTCTCCTCCTTCCTTAGTTCCAATGTCAGTTCTTTTCAACTTATCATCCCTGTCACACTTAATGGTTTCAGACACCCGAGCATTCTCTGCCAGTCTGTCAGCAGTGTAGTTCTCTGTTAAGAAGGAAAAAAAAAACAACGAATTGCTTACAAACGCTTTGCATGGCCCCCCTTTACTGTTATAACTCATACTGTCGTTTGAATGCAAAACCCCCATAAGCGCAAAAATCAAAACTTTACAGGAGAAGCAAAAGACAGGAGGACCAAAATCTGTCTCGTTCTCAGAAAATATCATCTAGCAAAGTTGTTAGCTGCACTGGGGAATGCCGTGAACTGTTTGACGGAGATTGGTCTGTTGAGTTAATGTCCAAAGTTCAAAGCATTCATTACTAATAATATTAGACCATATGTCAAAACTTATCATTTCACAATACAGTATTAGACATGAACACAATACATCACAAAGATGCATACATGTTCCTCATGCACTCTATTTCCACTCATCCATCAATTTCTCATCTCGCTGAGCTGGAGTAGAAAAAAAACAAAAACACAATATTTGTCGATTTTTGTCACGGACCATGCTTGGTGCAACGATGGCTCATATGGTGTGGTTAAGAACTTAAGATGACTAGCTCTCTCAGGTGCACCAGCTGACAGAGGATTTTATCGGTCGATTGCAGGGCGCAATTTTTCCGATAAATGAGCTTTCATAAGCTGCTGGAGTGAGTGGCTGTCAAGCTTTAAGTGGTGCAATATTCCGATAAGTGCACTTGTCTGTACTTTCCATTAGTAAATATTTCGCAATTATATCGTTCTGAAAACCGCATCCCTCTTAAAAAATGATTAAAGTTTGAAAATTGACGCTATGACACAATACGCCAGTGCTATTGGCAATCCTAAGGCATCGAAACCCAAGTTTCTGGTCTGTGTCGTTTGTTGAGGTACTTCATCCAAGGGGCATTACATGACTTCCGATAATTGTGAGTTTGCGCATTAACAAAGGAATCTCTTATCATCGTAGAATTACATAAACTTAGCATGTTAAAAAAAAAACTGCTAGGAGTAAATTCAGCACCAACGCACAAATGTAATTCTTACCATGGTAAAAGATCTCATCGATAATGCGCAAGCTCTCATTTGTGAACAAAACCCACCTAAAATTCTGAATATATCGATACCAATACCTGCATTTGCATTTCACCTAATTTGGGAGATACGACGTTTTACATGAACATGGATGATATCTACGTGGTGATTAAAACCATTACCCATATCGATGCCAGGTAATTATTTTGGTATCGGCATGTCGATAAAGTTTTGCACTCTTTAAAGCCTGAGTGATAATATATCAAAATGTGCCTAAAGTTTTTACCTAAATGATGCCAATATTTTTACATTTGACCTAATTTGGAGGAATAGGACGGTATACGTGGACGACATCTACGACTTGATGAAAACCATTTCCCTTATCGAAGTCAGGTTATTATTTTGGTATCGACTTGTCCATAAAATGTTCCACCATTTTGGAACCTGAGTGGCATGCACTTTAGATACTGCCATTCTTCGGCGACTGGCCCTGGCATTTCCAAGAGAACAAGGTGCTCAGCTTTTATCTACACCCACACCTTGACTTCTTCTCTTTTGCGTTCTTTCGCCTCCTTCTGTACAGCTGCCAGGCCTGCAGTATCACACCGCTGGAAAGGGCGTGACAAACTGGCTTCGGTGGTGTTGTGAGGGGGTAGAGTATGGTGGGGGATGAGGGGGACACAGTGACCGTTGTGAGGAAGGGACTCATACCGTGGGGTAATCTATATATGTATGTATGTATGTATGTATGTATGTATGTATGTATGTATGTATGTATGTATGTATCTCTATCTATCTATCTATCTATCTATCTATCTATCTATCTATTTGCCTGTCTGTCTGTCTGCCTGCATGCCTGCCTGCCCGCATGCCTGCCTGCCTACCTATCTATCTATCTATCTATCTATCTATCTATCTATCTATCTATCTATCTATCTATCCCCTGCTCATCTGCCTGCCAGCCTCTGTGTGCTTCAGGCTAGCGGCACACCAGTCGCGCGCTATGTGTCTGATTTTTGGGGTTTTTTTGTCTGTCCTTCCTCTGCCTTACAGCCTGGCGTTATAACTGTTGCCGCAAGTACCATCCGTCACGCATACCAACATACGGTAGCGAGGGAAGAAGGAGTAGATGGCAGAAAGAGACATAAACAGCACAACTCGTCAGCACCGTCCTACAGGTTACCAAACCTTACTGAGACTTGCAGAGTTCAGCATCAGACAGTGTTAGAACAGAACAGAACAGAACAGAACAGAACAGAATTCCCAGACTGTAACAAGTACAACATTGTGGGCCTATAACATAAATTTACGATAATATTGTAATAATCCAGTAGGGCGATATGAGTGATGGCAGATGACCAGACCAAAAATCTAAAACACGCCTAGACCTTTTTTTAACAATTCGACACAGACCATGAAATGTGTAATTTTGGTTATCATTGAAAAGTAAATCTTCCTCTGTAGAAAATGTATGAATTGTATTGTTCAAAGTGGTCAATGCCTTTGTTACAGACGGATCTGGAGGGATTAAAGGGATCTGTCAATACCTATATTAATAAAGCGATTGTAATGCCATATTCCCCATTCTCCGCCTATACAGACAGACAGTGAGACAGACAGACAGTGAGACAGACAGACAGTGAGACAGACCGACAGACAGATAGACGGCCTGATGGACAGGCACCAGGCAGACAAACGGACAGATAGGCGACTGTCGAGGAGCAAATCATCGATTAGCTCCATGCTCAGAGGATTAAGAATTCCAATGATTTCAGTTTTTGATGTTAGCCTGTTTCCACCTCCTCTTCTTTTCCATTCCCCCCTCCTCTCTCTCTCTCTCTCTCTCTCTCTCNCAGAGGATTAAGAATTCCAATGATTTCAGTTTTTTGATGTTGACCTGTTTCCACCTCCTCTTCTTTTCCATTCCCCCCTCCTCTCTCTCTCTCTCTCTCTCTCTCTCTCTCTCTCTCTCTCTCTCTGTCTCTGTCTCTCTCTCATATTACTCCTAACCACCATGTGTCCGTATGCCACACATCCTATCTTGTTGTGCTGGTGATGGAGACTGGGAATCAATAGGAAGTCATTTCCACCGCTCACGACGTGCGCTCACGTCAGAATGTACGCATGCCTACTCACCCACGAACGCTGTTGGCCATTGGCATAGTCCTCAATCAGCGCGCAATAGGAGGGCCAAAGGGAGTACTGTACTGTACTTCCATTCGTGAGCTTCGAATCTGGACGGGGATCTAGAAGCCGGGATTCTTGGAAGACCCGGAATCCAGAATCGTGGTCGGAGATCGGTCGTTCACTCTGCTGGCCGGTTCTTCGGTCCAGATGAAAAAAACAAGTGTAGCTCTGGAAAATTTTGACCGTTTGGTTTTTTTTTAATTCTTTCATTGTGGTCAAGCAAAGCGCGATCGGTAACGACATATTTCACAACGTCAGCATCTTTTGCAATAGTAGAAAATTTCACCTAAAGCTGCGCCATCCATAACCGAAAGCCAAGCGCGGTCTACAAAATGGCCGTGGACACTGCCTTGACTCAGATGGATCTGCATATGTATTTCAAATACTAGGATTTTTTATATCAATGGTCTTTACCGTGGCATGTGGAAGGACAATAAACTAGTGCCCTGAAAAGTTCTATGCATTCCGATGTGTTTAACGCCTGAAATGCAAACAGAAGAGTTCTCCGATGTGATCCGTACGATTGAATACAAATAAGTGAGGTGTCCCTTTATGTCGGTTCTCTCCCCCTATACTCCGAGCGGGCAAAGTCCAGCTTATGACACGACAACCCCATTTACATGGCGCATGAAATTGAACTTTACATAAATATTGAACTTTGATATTCCACTCCCATTTGGTTAATACACTTCCAAAACTCATACATACAGTATTAAACATATCACGGGCTACACTCTCGTGATTTCCAACACAACATGTGGTCGTGTAACACGTGGATATTTTTTTGGGGTTATACTTCAAAAGATCCAGCTCCCACTAAATTAGATTCACTAAATTAGATTGATTTCATAAATTGATGAAGTTTTTTTTAATTGCTCTATAAGCTAATATCATGTTCCAGCATATACGCACATGATGCAGATCCTATCCGAATCCATAGAGGGATGAGAATTCGAACCCGCCCAGGCAATTTCCGAGACAATGATCAGGGTTGCTCTATTTCGCCAAGCGGTCGTTGGACGCTTCTGGTTATTCCCTGTCAATTGAATGTCCAGTATAAAGTCTCAAACTATCCCCTCCTCCCTCTGTCATTTGCTGCTCAGTGCAAGTACCACTTTGCCTTGTTAGCGTTTTTGGGGCCGAGGAAATTTATGTGCTCACCAGCAGAGTTATTTGGAGTGCTCATCTGTCCATCCCTATATCTTTTTCCTGGCACTGTGTTCCTGCTGTCATGTTTTTCATTCTCTCTTAGCTTTGCTCTTTTCATGTAGAATCTATTTTTTTCTGTTTTGCTATGTTTTTAGGGGTGTGTTGATATATTTGTGAGCTTGATAGCGGCTGTCATTGATGAACTTATTCTAAACCCCCACGCCGCACACACATACACATCTATACACACAATCATACAAAATACCTTTTTTTTTTACTTGCTCTCTTCTTTCATTCCGTCCTTTTTTTTTTTGTACAAATTCCAGCCATCCCCAATATTTTGGTGGGCCTATGTTCAGCCATTTTTCCCGGTCCCACTTATTTTTTCCGTACATTCTGCGTCATTCTGCCCCATCTCCCTCCTCTGTTCTCGCTCGTCACCTCTCTCTCTCCCTTTTTCTCACGCTGTCTTTCTCTCTCTCTCTCTCTCTCTCTCTCTCTCTCTCTCTCTCTGTCTATCTCTGTCTCTCTCTCTGTCTCACTTTTTCTCTTTTACTTTCTCTCTCTCTCTCTCTTGATGTACCCTCTCATATTTCTCTCCCTGTGTTGCCACTCTCAGTATTATCCATTTCTTACTCAACTCCACAGTCCATTTCTCTCTCCTGTTTCAACTCGTCTCTCTCAATAATAGACCAGCCTTAATGGGTTATTTTCCTCCAATGCAAACAACGGTAATTCTCTTTCCAATTGCTGGACTAATCTATACCATCAACAACGACTCAAATTGAACGAAGATAAAGAAATAAAGACCCCTACGCAAATTACCGATACCGGCCGCTAGTCTCATTTATTTCTCTTTACTATATTATATTTAAAGTATTTATATGTCTTTCCCTCTAAGATATTGGATTTGAAATTTGCTATGGTGTAGTGCTAAGTACCTATGCGAACACTGGGCATGAATACTGAAGCATGAAGTGCTGAACCATTTTTGCTATTGATATTTAAAGTTACAATGGGGCTAGAGTGAAAAACGTGAAGTGTACATGACCAGCATCTGGAACACCCCCCTGGAGATTTTCAAGGGAGTTAATTTCAGGAAAATGACCCATTAAGAGATACCAGAGTGACACAGCATGAGTAATCTAAATTTAGCTGCAAAACACAGTATGCTTCAGCCTTGAGCCAGGAATCTTCCCTTAAATACTGGAAATGACCACGTGATTAGCTGAATAATTTCTTCCCCTCTTGGTGAATGTTATTGCTGAGGATTAAATATTCATCTCTCTCCCTCCCTCCCTTCCTCTCTCTCTCTCTCTCTCTCTCTCTCTCTCTCTCTCTCTCTCTCTTTCTTGCGGCCCATTCTCCTCTGTCCATTCCACAATAGTAAATCTCTACCTCACACACAATCCCAACAGCATTGATTCGGACCAGTACAGCCCTCCCTCTCTCCCCTCTGTGACGTCACCAACTGTCCGCAGTTTTCACGTTCAATACCGCTGTTTTGTCTTCTCCTTCTTTTGTACCTTTAAAGCTTTCACTTTCCATCTCTCCTTTCTTTTGATGTCGTAAATGTTGTCCGAGTTCCATCTCCTTTGGTCCTTGTCTCTGTGCCTCCTCCTCTTACTGTTTCCTTCTTTTCCTGTACTCGTCTTGCAGTCATTATGTCTGGTTATGACATTAAGCAGCAGCTTGCCTGTCTGTAACGATCTGTTTGTTTGTCCGTCTGCAAGCTGTCTGTTTATCTTTGAAACTCTTTATATTTTTCCTTCCTTTCGACTTCTTTCTCTTTCTTTGTGTCTCCAATCTTCACTTTGTTAATTTGTCTGCCTGCCTGTTGTCTGTCTGTCTTCTGTGAAACTATTTGATATTCTTCCTTCTTTTCGAATTCTCTCGCCTGCTTTGTTTCTCCATCTGTCTAATGTATGTTTATCTTTAAAACTCTTGATATTTTTCCTACTCCACGACTTCTTTCGCTTTCCTTGCGCCTCCAGTTTTCTCTTGAAATGTATCGATTAATTCAAGTGAAAATACAACGTCATCTCTTTTAATGTCAAAATCTTATATCAACAAAATTCTAGCAGTTTGAAAACCATCTAGATAACGAGAGAGATGAGATGTAAGACTATAGACGTTCACAGACCTTTTGCTCTGACAGCCTGTGTTCCATGCCACTCGTTTGAAGATAAGCATAGCAGAACGGTACTTAGAGAGGGCAGAGTGACTGCTGAGAAAGTTCTTATACAATTAATGCACCAATGAACAACACGCTTGTAGTTGAGGCATTCTCCGGGTGACATAGACTCAATGTGGGGGCAACAGCTTTCCAGATCCCCGTTTTCCTCGTGACCAGTTGTCAACTAAGTATAGTACTCAATACAGTCCATGTTCGGACGCATTTAGAAACCGCAGGCGAATTCATTAGCCATCCTATGCGCAGTCAGTCATTCGGACCAGTCTAGAATAGTTCCTCACTAATTCAAAAAGAGCGGATGTGTACAGGACTGAGCAAAGCTACTCATACCAGCTTTTCATCTAACTAGTCTCTTGTGAGATTTGTACCATAATGCTTCAACAGTCGTGTCTATTGCCTTGGGTCACTGCCGGTACAGAAATGTCAGAGACTGTCGAAGTCAAAGATGGCAAAGCATACCAGTCTAGATCTAGTATTATAACTGTCCTTAAGTCGAATTTGGCATACGAAGCCTTTGTATAGCTTTGAAGTTCTTCAAGTAAAATGTCAAAGTCAGCCGAGATTCAGCCTCCTTCTCCCCCTTTTCCCTTTTTTGGGGGGTTGAAGTCAGTGTATTTGCGGAAGAGCTCATCTTGTCCATCATACAAAATGACCCAGGTTTTCCAGCAGAAAGTCTTAACATTGTTTATCTATTTTCTGCCCTGGAATAAAGGATATCAGAACGTGTAGCTAAATGTTGCATTTATAGAAACCGACTGAGTCTCTGGTGCAATAGCTGCAACTGATTCTCAGGATAGCCTATACCTTTGGCTTTCTTTGTGGGCCCTTCATTTTTCTAAAATAGTTTTGGACTTCGGAGGTGCCAATATCCACAGCATTTGTATGCATGGTCACTTGTTATGGTCACCGCGGACTCTCGTCTACCAACAAACTAGTTAATAAAGTAAATGGCCTCTAAACATTTGATCCATTAGTACATCAGTGACAAGCATTTCAGTGTTTCGGGCTAGACTGATGTGTAAACACGTACAAAGAAAGTTCTCTTTCTGCATACAGAGAGATGTTTTGTTATTCTATTTCTGCAGAGAAATATTTTGTTATTCTATAACTCTCCTAACATGTACGCTTTGGTAAATGTCCCTTGTAATTCTGGTTGTAGAATACATGCATATTTTTTAAGTCATCTTTCATGAACAGTGTAGAGTATATGTTTGCACTGGTAGCATGGAGATATTTATTACTCCATATATATTCATAAATATGTAGGTATATATAATAATGTACTCTTTATCTTCTTGCAGGGTCATTTATATTGAGTCCCCTCTGTATTCAACGTAATTTTCTGCATTTACAGAGCTTTCACCTCTTTGTTTGTTTATCCGTCTATCTCTTTCATTCTTCCCAAATGTCATTATAATTTGCCGAGGTATCGGGCTCTCTATTTGAAATGCGTTGCCCTATCCTCTTCGCTTTATTTGGAATGGATCTTCATTCATAATTCATAGCACGCAAAGGGCCACCAGAATGCAATAGAAAGAAAATATATCAAGCAGTAGAGCGGCATCAACGTAAGCACATAGAGATACATGCAGGCTTGGAGAATTACGGAGCACAAAGCAAATGAAGTAAACACTCTAAAAGTCTCCATCATGAATGCAGATACGCACATTCTGAGAGACACGCGCAATGAGAGCAAGAGACACAGCGGAGAATAAATCAGAAGCGCAACTAGAGAATCAATAACAAGTTTAATGAATGCTGCACACCAGTGTCTAAAATAGAGAGATTGTATGAGGGGTGAGATGGGTAGAAGGGAAACAGGATACTGGGTTGAAGAAAATAAAATCGTATGTCTCTGAAGCAGAGGTGGAAAGCAACTGGAGTAGAAAAAAGATAGACTGTAGATAAGATTTTCAGGAGACGGACGATCTCAGATCTTGCTAGCAAACAAATTTTCAAGAGGATTTATCCATCCTGACCATGAGTATGAGCCAGCAAAAGAAGGGAAACAAGAGAGTTGCATAGTAACCCATGAGGACAAAACAAAGAGAGAAAGAGGTGATAGAAGGCAGAGCAAGAATGAGGGTAGATTGAACGAGAGAACGAAGAAGCTGGTGAGGGCAGAAAAACACGAGCAAATTGATCAGATGGAAAAACAGGGGCGTAGCAAGGGAGTACTTAAGGAGTCACTTCTAGGGGCAGGGTGGTTGCTTAATAGGGCTTTAATACAGCAAATACATTTCGCCGCTAAGATGCAGTCCCGCAGTAAAACCCACACTAAGCGAAATTCGGGCTTAACGCATTTGACTACCAACATAGAAAACTCCGAAATATTTCTTAATCATAATACTGCAAGCATTTGATCAGGCACCTCACAAAAGGTCTCAGTGAAAATGTTAGTGCTCTTTCCCGACATGGGCCAAAGTCAAACTTTGCACCCAACAATGTCAGCGACAAAAACTGATAGCAAATTCTAACTTAACAGATTGAATTCTTTTAGACATTACACCGCAGTCACCAGCAGAGATTACATTTAAAGAATTGCTTTACTATGTGCAAGTTTACGGAAATGAAATAGCTTGTGCTTCTCCTGTAAAATTTGGATTTTGGCATTTATAAGATTAGCGACGATTGGAAGCAGCTGAGTTCTATGAGGGGAGGACGTCATCTCCAAGGTGCCCGCCCTTTTGTGTGGGAGGGATTGAGCTATCTGGGGCCGCAAACATTTTGTGGTGGCGATGGTAGTGTGTGCTTGCGGGCAGGGAAA
>JAWQUT010000230.1:274015-288035 GCA_033807755.1 Ellobium chinense
TGCTGCACAAGTGCATAAGGAAATTAATGCAAAGGTGAACGCTGGTGTTGGAGAACTGCAATCAACTAAAAATATTCTAAGGCTGTGCAGGGGTCTGATTAAAACTGTAAGGTGTAAAGAAACAGACGGATGGTTGGACTTTAAAGTGCAAAGGGGGGGGGGGCAATTTGTCCCAGGGGAGAAAGGAGATTGGAAACCTTCATAACATGCTTAGAAAACGACGGGATGTCGCATCCAGATCGCAGGACAATGTGGTACCGGTTTCAGATTTAAAATTTCACAACTTTATTTCCATCGTAGCAATGTTACAGAATAATAATGAACATACAGATCCCATTAAATAGTTCATAAGCAGACAAGTGGACCAGCAACCAGACGAATGAAGAGACACATGAAAATTTGACAGACAAACAGACAGACGGATAGACAGACGAACATCTACATAAGTCACCATTACAGAGAAGTTACTGCTGATACTAATGATTTGAGGCGTTCACTTTGTAATTCATGTCTTATTTCAGCGTTTTACGTATTAGATCCCTAGCGCCAGAATCACAACATTTAGAGGAGATGCAAGAAACGTTCGTGTCGCACCTCACTTTATCACGTAATCAGTGGCCCAAACAGTTGGCTATGTCGGCAACCAATAAAGCTACGATAGAGGGAGGTGACCCAGATGGAAAGATTGAAAAACATTAAGCTCTACACAATGGTGCCGAAAGGTGCATTTGACCTAATTGGGTAAAAGCGTGTGCATTTACGATGGGATCTTTCTTAAAACTGCTACTACTTAGGTGCTGAATGCACCCTTCGTAGCGTTCAGCACCCCGAATGCACCCTTCGTAGTGTTAATTTAATTCTCACGATGGTAGGAGATCCCATTGTTTATGCGCAAGCTCTCAAATATGTTGTTTTTTTTTCGTTAAGACGGTAGTTTGAAGGCCTGTTCAGCTGCATAGAATGAAGTAATGCTATTTTATGGGTTATATCCCTTACATTATATGCAGTGCTTTACTCCCTTTGTCCGTGTCGTGGACCTCACTCATTCCGTCCATGCTCTCTTTCTTTCTCTCTCTCTCTCTCTCTCTCTCTCTCTCTCTCTCTCTCTCTCTCTCTCTCTCTCCAATGATTATGCTATGTCCGGATGACAGTAAGTATTACTGAGAATTACTAATTGTTTTCATATCAGGATTGGATTGTGAAACACCGGATGAATCGGATGATTATTTTGGTGATTATAAGGTATGGTCAGTTTGCTTGATTGCAGTGTCTGCTTTATTGTAACATATTTTTTTTCCATTTTGTATTTTAAAGTCACTGGATAATCGCATATGTATTAAAAGATGTTACTTTATACTCGCGCCCTAGAAGTTGTGATTAGTCGGGCTGCGCTCTATATTAAAATTTAGCGACTTAAAGACGACCCTTCTACTGGTAAAGGCACCGCACTACTAGAAAACATGTGTTTAAGTTTCCTGGCGTGGCATCAGGTACTCATTGAACAGATTGTCGCTTTTCCTAATTTTAGGCATAGACTATTGTATTTTCTTTATGTATACCTTCGGTCAGTATTAAATATTCACGGCTTCACAACTTGGCCAGTCGCCCTCCGCCTCTTCATCACCCTCCCATAGCGAAAGAAAACAAAAACTCATTAGGTCTAAACTCATATTAACATCTTGCAGATGCTCTGCGGATTTTAATCCATAATTTTCATTTCTTCCGAGTCGCCATTTACGTAATTCACCTCCTGATCCGTGATCTTCGCTTACGGTTCAATCGTTCCGTGATTGTTTCGTGGTTTTTCCCGGCAAGGTGCGCATCATTAGTGCGCATGTCTTATCAGCATTTCTGGCTCCCTGCATTGGTCGATTTTGTTTTTCTGTGTATAATTAGCTCCTGTATGATGAGTGGGTGGGTAGCTTGTGCAAACAAAGTTGTATGTTCTGTCAGCATCACGTTGGCTATAATAGGTTGTTATACGAGCACTATCGAGACGGATGCTGGTTAGAGAAGGTTTTTGGCAATGTTACTGCTGCAGCCTTGTTTAAGCGACAATGGATACCACACGGAACTTTCTGGTGTATGGACTGGAAAGCTGAAAGAAGAAAATAGGCTACAATGGAATGCTGATTAAAAGAACATACCCGAGGTAAATGTTCTGTTCTTTATAATAGTCGTGCTGAATCTCCATCAACCTGTTACATTTCATAAAAGAATTTGAAGCAGATGAAAATGTTATTTATACTCATCCGTTCGTCTCAAGAACTTCTTTTTACATGCGTGTTTGACTGGTCATAAATGCTGTGAGTGAGTGATGGGAATGGCGAAACAGACAGAAACATGAAGAAGTCATAAAAACGACAGAAAAGAAGAAGGATTGAGAGAAGAGATAAAAGTAAGAAATTTACCCTTTGTGTTCTACATGACGACTTTCCCCTGTTTGCACATACAGTTGTGGTGCGCAACACCAAATCAAACTTTCCGAGAGTGTTTCATGAAAACATTGCTCACCAGAATGCTGAATGGTACATCTTTTTCTGCCATGGAAACTAAAATCTACGTTAGAGTTAGAGGGATTCCGATGACTGACAGAGACAACGGACCTATTTAAACACTGGCAGACAGACAGACAGACAGACAGGCAGTCAGACAGGCAGGTTGGCGGGCAGGCTATCAGTAGGCAGGCAGTAGACAGACAGACAGACAGACAGACAGACAGACAGACAGACAGACAGACAGACAGACAGATAGACAGAAAGATAGACAGACAGACAGACAGACAGGAAGAAAAAGAAAATTGCGTCAACAAAAAAAATCACCTCGAAAATTTCCATTTCCCTTCAGGTTTAATTAGTTGAAACAACACTTTTTTCTCCCCTCAGCGCTCCGACCAAAGAATGATTGATTCATGTAACTATTTTCAGCCAATTTATTTAAAATTCACTCTGCCAGTCTCCAAGGGAAAGTTTGCATTAACAAAGAAACAAAAACGATGCTGTGCACGTCGCCCAGGGATGAAAATGGGGAATTGTCGTCTCATGAATGATTAAATATACATTAATCTAATCGACGACGCTACAGAGGGTGCCCAGAATGGTTCAGCATTGTTATATAGGCTTTCATAGGCCGCAGTCACTAGCAGGCAAAATTAAGGCCTGGTGTGGACTAAATTGAGCTGAGCTGCACTGTAGCTGTGTGCCGTGAAGGTAAATTTCATATTGCCATACAACGTCCACAGCATAAGTGCTTTGTTGCTCTGTCATAGCATGCGCTTTTGGGGTGATCAGGGTACGTCAGCGTTGTACAACTGCAGGGTAGCTCGGTCGATTTTAACCAGCACCTCGGCTAACACGCATAATGTAGAACTCTGACGAACCCAGACAAGCGAAACGTAATAGCCTGTCATGGCATAAAGGAGAGGAGAGGCATGATGGTATACTTCACTAATCTGAATTCAGTCGCGCGCTCCACATCAAAGCGCTGTTTTTCAGAATTTCACTAGTCAACCATTAATTTTCATATACCCTAGACTGCCAGTTTACCATCTCTCTGAGCAACGGATTAGAGATTTGCGATTTTTAAAAGATGTATTCGAAGTATGGAAGCAAATACGTCAGATTCGAGACAGCGTCCATAGCCTTTTGTGGGCTAGGCTTGCCCTCTAACGGTGACGATCGGATAGTGCAGCTTTGAGAACCTGACAACAAAGAGGTTATATCAGGATGTGTAGACAGCATGATAAACATGAGAAAACCATGATCCTGAGGGATGTCAGCGTCTTTGAAATTGGCTGAAATCATTGGCAAAGATCACCGTTATGGATTCTGCAAATTATACTTAATAGTAGCCTGGCGAATATTGTAAAGAGTATGTTTTAAGTATATTTTTCATGACCGTTGCGTGGATGCTCCCCGCAGGCCGCAAAAAGATTAACGTCAGCCAGATGACATGTGATGCCAAAAACTCGCAACGATCCATACCGAACTATCTGGAAGACCCTTTTGTCACGACAGTGTTCTCTATTTTGTATGCTCAACGACTTGATTCCTCGCATAATCGATACTCGTCATGTGCAAATTTTTAGCCAAGCCATAGTACGTTTACATTCCTGTTCATTCTTTAAAATGTTAACTTCGTTGTTGAGAGAAAAACGGAAGCAAAAAGGTATCCTTGCATTGATATACATTGCGCACATCTATTTAATGATGCATTATGCTACTGACTGTGATGGTAATTTTATTAGGACATACTCCAGGGTGCATAGAAATAGACGGAGTGACATGTTATTGGTTTTTAATAAGTTAAAATAATGAGGTGCTTTGACAGATATTGGCTTAAGTGAATTGAACAATTTTGGCGTTGTCGATATGATACAATAAATGTCATCTCTCGCTTGATTGAAGTAGAACATAGCACTGCCCCTCCTCGTTCAGTTTATTGGATAATAATTTTACATACAATTAATAAATGACTTATTGATGATGGATTAAATGAATATGGAGTTTAATATATTGGTTCTTTTATTATCTGTCTTTTTATTATAGCTGTATTATGGTACTCATATTGGCATTATTATTATGCACCAGTATTTTAATCTGCATGGCAATGATATTAGGGTGAACTTTCCGTTTCTGTCGATACAGTTGTTGTTGTTATTGTTGTTATTGTTGTTGTTGTTGTTGTTGTTGTTGCTGTTGTTGTTGTTGCTGTTGTTGTTGTTGCTGTTGTTGTTGCTGCTGCTGTTGTTGTCTTCGTCGTTGTCGTCATAGTTGGTGTTGTCCTGTTGTTGGTGCTCTATCTCTCTCCTTAGGAAGCCAAGTAATTCTACTACCCATAAAGATCGAGTTATACTACTGCACATTACAATTTGCCATGTATTCAGTTTTTAGAACTAGTCTATATAATACGCCAAATGATTCAGTAATTACTTCTGTTGATTGACTACGGCCTGGGTCACCGGTTTTTCTACATTCAGCTGCCCATGCACTCTCTTTGTTGATAGGAGGCTTCCCCTAACAAGGCATGACGTAAGTGTATTTCGACTTGGTCAGTTTACCTCACGTAAGTACCATCGTTACGGGAGTGCAGCGTGGACTCTATCCACTTAGACTATGGTGTATGTCTTGGTATACTTGTTAGTACTGTACCGTATTACCTCTGAAGAAACATACCGTTGATTGTAATGTGAAAGCTGGCTGAGCCCATAGGCGCACGTAAAGACTTTGGGTAGCCAGCGCATGTCTGGTCACTGAAGACATGGAGAAAACGACAAAATAGATTCTCCCTTTGTGTGGGATCCCAGCTATATCTACTAGAGCTGAATAAAGTATTATTATTATTATTATTATTATTGCTATTGCAACTGTTATTGTTATCTTCCTGCAAATGACGTTAGTAACCATGTGGTTGACCGACCTAAGTTCGCACATGCGTGAAGGACGTTATGTCAAGTCGTGATTACCACTAACATGGATGTACACTGGAGAAATTGTGCTCTCTCATCGATATTCTGTTCTGTCAGAGTTGTGATTCAAGATTCAAGAAAGTTTTTTAAGCTCATATCAACACGACATATGAGCATCCTAACAAGGTTACAAGATATTAAACAATAAGCAAATGACAATGACAATGAAGAGCTCATAGCTTGCACTTAAATAGTCCCTCTCTCCCCTCTCCCCCCCTCCCCCGCTCTCCTCCGCTCCCCCACAAGGTAAGGTCATTGGGGAGAGGGATTTTAACTACAAAAGCGCAACAAAAACATTGCACCAAATACCGCAGAAGGTAAAACAAATCTGCACTAAGATACACTGAAGACCTTAACGGATTGCTTTGATCTGGATCTGGGCGTCGGGCCACACAGTCATTCATCTGTGGCATTTGGATCTATTCGCTCATTCATTTTTTAGCTGCATTCATACGCAATGCCCTGAGGAGAAATACATCGATCATTTCATGATCGTCGTCATTAAAATCGCCCTTTGTTCTCGGTGAATGGGGACGGCTGGCTGGCAGAATCAGGTATATCCATCCCACAGTGAGAGATTTTCACCGGGGTTGTGCACTTATCACAGTATGTATATATTTCTAAATGAAAGGCGGCAGATGAGATTTGTTTTAATATGTTTATTCCGCTCTCTTTTTTTAAAAAATTTCGGTAGAGGGGCAATGCCTGTTCGAAGTAGACGGTATTTATCATTTGAGCTTTGAGCTGAAATCAGCTAGACTAGGTAATGGATAATGTATATTTTAGGGGTGTTTCCCAAATGTCTCTGGTTGCATCACTTCCGCTAAATTCACACTGACTGAAAAAAAAATATATCAGACTGTACATCCAAGTAGCATCAAATCGGATTTCCCTGGATGGGAACGTCAGCTGTGTTTTATCAGTACTTTTTCATGGCAATAGAGGCCTTTGTTTTATTTAACCAGTTCATACACTGTAATCATTTTCAGCCGGTGTGGATGAGGCTGTCCTTAATCACTTAGAGAGCACTGACAGCACGGAAGTTCTGAGCCACATCAGATTAGATTTCCTTAAGAGAGCAGGTTTGACAAGGTTACTATTTAATAAATGAAGGAAAACAAACCATTGTCTGTAGTAGCATTGTGTAAATGAGGCGTAACACCTGAATAGGAACAACACAACTTGGACAGTTAATATGCCCTTGGTGCATGGAAAAGATATACTTGCATACAAGTATATTTGATATCAGGGCTCATCTGTATAATGAAATTTTTAATGATATAATAATGAATCCGTAAATGTGAGATTTATACTTAGTAATAAGGTACACTTATTATATGAGAAATAAATATTCAGGTTCCACTGTTATCAAAGTTGTCAAGATTGATGTTGCGCTACATTTTAAAGTTTGTTTTTTAAATTCAATTAGACCAGTGTCCTATGAGAGGAAATTAAAATAAATTCCTCTCATAAGGAATAATTCGCATGAATTTACCAAAATAAGTCTGTCCATTTTCTGGAGAAAAAGTCTTAGTCATGACTGTTTATTAGGGGAAAGTTGGTTCCATGTTACATACGCACCAGTGATAATCTGTAATAGGCTTATCGATACGCACCATTAGATGCGTTCATAAACTGAAAAAAACTGGGGCCAAGACCCGATGCCTTTTGACTCTCATGCAGCCCTCGCACGAGTAAGATCCACGGCGCGCACGACTTCGCCAGCTAGGTTTGTTCGTAAAAGAGGAAAAGATTTCTGAAGAAAGCTCTGAATTAACCATTGATCTGAAGCCATTGATCTCGTCTGGAGGGTGGTATACACTTAAATACTCGTGCATGTATATACACGGAGTATAGATTACGAAATAATATATAAGAGGCTTCGATCTTCCAAAGACGAGCGTGGATCGGTCGTAGACTTGTCTTCTTAACATTTGAGTGCCAGCGAATTAACCAGGGTGAGTTTTATTTGTTTTGTTATTTTTTTTTTCTCTGTTTGGTTTTTGGCTCTGTGCCATTTCTGAAGTGATTGAATAATGAGGATGATGATGTTGTTGTCCTTGATGGTGTTATTTTTGCCGTCAGTGAGGCCGGAGCTTTGATTTGATGATATCTTTCTTGTGTTTAAGCTACGAGATCACATCGCGGTTTTTGTTTATTTGTGAGCAAATTATTATGGAACAATAGGCGTTCAGCCCTTCTTCTCTCTCTATCCTTTACCTTTCTTTCTGTTTAAACTTGCTGTCTCCTTTCTCCTCTCTCTCTCTCTTTATCTTTTTCTCTTTCTATCTTTCTCTCTCTTTCTCTCTCTTTCCCTCGCGTATATGAATCTATAGGTTTAACGCGAGATAGCATGTGATCAAAGTAATATGTGTGCATATTATACAAAGTTAACCTTACCATTGCTCTTTGAATAATCTAAAAGAATATAGCCATAGTAAATATTTCCAGTGTTTATACTGTGTAGCGTATTGAATGATTAATATTGATATTGTACAAGTACACCGTCACAATGTTTTATATGCAAATGAAGAATTTCGCCACTTTCATTATGCAGATAATGCGCCATTATAGTTCTGTGACGTTCCCTTCAGCACTTGCCTTTAGTCTTTCCCCAAAAGAGTCTCTAGACGCTTAAAACAGTGTGTATAACCTATCAACTTCTTCTGTATATCACTCTTTCTTTTTGTTAAATTTCCAGTGTCCAAAGTGTCTTTCTTGTCCATATCATCAAAATATACATTTAAAATAGTAGACAAATAACAGTTGATCTTTCCTTCCTTTCTTTCTATTCTCCTCCACGGCCCCGTAGCTTCTTACAAAATAACGCCTGCATTCCAGTAGTAGTGTTGTAACACTGGAATAAGAACTCTTGCCAAATAGTAATACAAAATGAGTGCCGGGAACACTACAACAATGACATGATTCCAAAGAGCTCAGGAATTAATCCGCTCTGCTTCGGTCTTCATTAGTCACGCATCATATGCCCTGACCTTGACCTAGTTTCTATAAATAACCGCTTTGTACTCTCTGTACTCCCCCCGTGAACTTTGACTGGGGATTAGAGGTCTGAGTGCGCCGCCTTGCACAAACGGTAATAGCTGGTATCTTTGATAGTGACATACTTTTAATGTTACGTGGTTTTACAGATGTCATTGCTGGAGACAATCCCGCGTCGGTAGTAGCTGTCACATTAAAGCAGATTATTCTTGCTGACAGTGCAGTCTGATGCGGTACATCGATTACCCATGGCAGAGGAACATTGTTCAGTATATTATACACTTACACGTAGGGGCATCAAGGGCTCGAAGCCAGGCATTCTGAGTATGGAAGATTGTAATGAGGTAGCTACTATTTGCATAGTCCAAAGCCATGGCAGATGGTAATTAAAGAAAGGAGCAAGACTTCTCAGCTGTGAAGTTTTATTTCACTTCTTCCGCCTCTTCTTCTTCCTCTTTTTCTTCTTCTTCCCTTCCTCCCTTCTTCTTCTTCTCTTTCTTCTTCTTCTTCTCTTTCTTCTTCTTAAACTTCTCCTTCTTTTTCTTCTTCTTCCCTCCCTTCCTTCCTTCCTTCCTTCCTTCCTTCCTTCCTTCCTTCCTTCCTTCCTCCTTCTTCTCTTCCTTCTTCTTCTCTTTCTTCTTCTTCTCTTTCTTCTTCTTCTTCTTCTTCTGTGTTTAGCCTCTAATGCTCTATTCTAATCTTTAATTGTATGCTTGCTCTGTGAAACAAAACTAGTGGTACTCATATTAGTGAGCTGCACAGGAGAATCCTGGAGAAAATATAGTTTCAAAACTTCAAAAATTTCATGTTTTGCGGAGATGTACAATGAAAAACCAAAAAAAAACCCACTAAAAAGTCCCCATGAATGCCTAGTTGGATTAAACATTGCCGCACCAAAAAGTGCGTATACGACAAAAACAGTGTAATTGACACTTACCAGTTTGACTCCTCGAATCTTCTCGTTTTCATCAAGAAAAGTCATCGTGTTTGCCCATTATCATTACCAGTGTTTCACTGTATTTATTTACAGCTTTTTAAACACAGTCTGAGAGATCATAGATCTCTAACTCCTTCCATGCCCAACTGTGAGAACAAATAGAGATTATAAAAATAACAGAAATAGCACTATTATTATGTATTCATCCCAGATTTTCCTGGTATATTTATCCTGCTGTGCTGGTGTTTGCTTAGCAGATCAGTCAGAAAGTGATAATTGATTCAAGCGTTGCACGTATTGAAGCCGTTGAACTACATCTCTGAGCGCTGAAGTGAATCTGATGGTTGGCCCCTTCAGAAGCCATTGAACTACATGCCTGAACGCTGAACTGAATATGTGGCCATACTCATAATCCTTACGTTAATTAACGCACTGCATTAACTACAGTGAACACTATTAATGTTTTGGGAGTTTCCCGTGATTACCGCAGTGCGTTAACTAATGTAAAGATTATGCATACGGCTACTGATGGCTATCCCCGTCAAAAGCCATTAAACTACATCTCTGAACTGAATCTGTTGTCTAACCTGTTTTGCAGAAAAGTTGGATAATGTGCAATTCTTTTTCCTGGTATAAAATTATTATCTTATTAAACTTTTGAGCTCCCATTTGAAATTGGATGCTAGTATCAGAACCGACCTCAGACCTGAAGAAAGTGATACTGTACTATGATTTGAATGGGACCTTCTAGAATTCGACGAAAGTAGAAAAATAGAATACTATCCTTATTTACATTGATACTATTTCAACTTACTTGCCCCCCTCTCCCCACCTCCTCAAAACATTACACTCTACTCCACTACGTCCTCCTCCCCCCTGATGAAACACTGCTGTAACTAAAACAAGTCTGGATTGCTCTTATCACATTACGATACAGCCTAATGCTAATGCAAGCAGGACTATTTTGAAGTCTTGCACCTGCTTTGAAAGGGTTTCTGTTAACTGATTCTCTCTCCAGATGAGTAAAAGTACTTTGTCTTTCTTAGAAGCATAGGGCACGATCTACACGGGCGATTTTTATTGCTTAATAAAGCTATTTCAGGTAAATGCGGTGCGATCCGCTTCATGCCTGCCAATAACAAAGCTTTTAATAGAAGTACTTTCTTTTGACCCATATTTCTGGAGTTTTAAAAATACTGTATGTTTACTTTTCCATTATATTTTGGAAACGAAGAAAAGAAGTTCTTGTACAAGTCCTATGGTCAAATGATTTTAATAAACACGAATATTTAAGACATCACACTTGATCAGATGGCTGTGTGCATAATCCTTGCTTTAATTAACGCATTGTGGTAAACACAGGAAACTCTCAAAGCATTAGTAATATTCACCATGGTTAATGCAATGCGTTATTTGATGCAAGGATCATGCATTTTATGGCCACGAATCATAAAATGCACCATGTTTCAAGATATAAATCCATTCTAACAGCTCCATATTTATATGGATACAATGGTCTTTGAAGACTCCAGATTCAATGAAATATATCTTACTTGAGTTGAGAATGGAAGAGCCTTTATTTGGGTTGTAGTTGTGGTTGTTGTTGGTATTGTTTTTGTCATTGTTGTTATTGCCGTTGTGTGTCATACAATATGTCTTCTGAGAGATTTTGCATGCAGTGTAGTTGTTTGCCTTAATGACAATCGCCAAGAGACAAAAACAACAACAACAAAAACTGATTCTCTTTGCTGACGTGCAAAGTGACCTTTTATTCAAAGAGTTAGCGTCAGAATTTTTTGTTTTTTTTTAAAAGAAGAAACTAAAAGATCAGCTTTCCAAATTGTTTGGCCTGTAACAGTCAAGTTCTCGTAATCACACCCTTTTGCCTAATGGCAGGGTCTTTTTTTCCAGAGTTGCTGCCTCTTATAAAAAGTCATAAGCACATAACATTGTTTAATCACGCAACTGCATAATCGAAACTTTACTCTACTGCTGTAGAGTTGAGATTAATCGAAACTAACTCTGTGATTATGGTTCTGGTTTGAACGGCTTTAACGCGGTGTCACAGTTCTTGTCAATGCGGAATATAAGTTCAGTGCCCTCGTATCAATCGAATGTGTTTGATCTCTTCGGATTGACTGGATCGGTTCCTTATTGTAAACAATGTAATGTCATGACCGCTTGGCTGAATGAAAAGCAGGTTCTACACCACAACCCCCAACACCACTTCTGTAGCAAAAAAAAAAAAAAGTAGCTGACGTATGTGCAGTCCTAAAATGCGGCTAACTTTATAAATAACCGGAGCCAGCCCTTTGAGTTCTTGAAGGCAATCATTGTATAATTATCAAGGTCTATGTAATCCGATAAGTTTTAAGTGTACTCAGATAGCTTGAGACACGTTGGCTTTTACGTGGTTTTCATCTTTGTTCGTTAAACATTATTATAACGTCCTGCTACAGTATTTCAGTAAGGCATGGAAATTAAGGAAGGAAAATGAACATTTTATATGACTCGGTAATAGTCAATCGAGAGATTGCGATTTAACGATGGGATCAGTTACCATCGTAAGGATTACATTAAATCTGCAAGTTGAACGCTACTAAAGATGATGCATTCAGCACCAATGCACAAATATAATTCTTACGATAGTAAGAGACCTCCATCGTTATTGCGTAAGCTCTCTAATGTCACCGGCAGATATGGAGGTAGAACTGTTTAACCAATGGTTGGAAACTAATATCGGACGTTTGTTCAAGTTCTAAGTAAATTGATTTTAACAGAATTTCAAACGTCATTATGCACTTGTTTTGTTTCCATTTTCATCTCGGTCGTTGACAGAAAATGAGGATAGCGACGATTGTGCAATGATTGCTGGTGTCATGGATAATTATTGTTTAAGATTCCTGGAATTGCACTTAATGCTTTCGCGCGAGAAACCCTTAATTAGACTCGCTGAGATCAAAATGGTAATTAACACATTGTAATTGACAGTGCTCAAGTCATAATGTTATTATTGTTGCGGTGAACGCAGTGGTATTAGCCTCTACTCGAAACTCTACGACAACAATAAATATGTATTTATGGACCTTCACAGTTTATTTTTAGGTTCTCAATATGCTTTGTACTAATTCATATTCCCTATATGGAAGCAAAACTGACCCAAAATAGAAAGCCGGTCCAAAAATACCAGCAGGTCCTAAACTTGGCGAGTGCTTTTGAAAGTCGTAATCACAGGCAGCAAAACAAAAACAGGAAAGATACCTTGTTATGGCATTGTGAGCGGCACAATATGGCTGTTGAAGGTCGTAGATAAGATATGACGATAGCGTGTGGCGTTCTGTTCCACGAAAACGATGCAGGGGATTGTCGAGGCGTTAGTACTCAAAAAGAAAGAGACAAAATATATCTTTTTCTTCGTCTTTTTTGTTCTTTCTCGTTGTTGTTTTTTTCTTTTTTATTTCATTTGACGTTGCTACTCCCTTTAATCCTCGACCTTTCGGGCTGAAGACATGAGGGTAAGCCTGGGATGAAGTAACTTATCAAAAATGTGCACACATGGCTAGAATGAATAAAATGACTGAATCAGAATCAAACTGACTGTTTTCGTATTAATCGTTTAAAACAAGACTGAATCATACTCTTTTAATTCCGTATCTGCGTTGCGACATTCATATCTTACTGGAGGAACAGTCGACTAGAAGAGTGTTGCAATATCGAAAGTAAGTAGCCATTGTATATTCTAAATCCTCAATTTCTGGTGATTGAATTACCTGTCCATGACGGGGCGCGTGAGAAATAGTATTTGTTTTCGATTTTGGATGATGTGAAGCCTAAGACAAAGATAGGGAATATTATTTTTGAATACATGTTCCTTTTTCCTTCCCTTTCTCCATCTCTCTTCCCTCCTCACCATGTCTGTTTCTCTCTCTCTCTCTCTCTCTCTCTCTCTCTCTCTCTCTCTCTCTCTCTCTCCATATATATTATACCTATCAGAGTGTTCGATTTTATGAACAGTGATCATCTATATCGATGGCCTCATTTTTTTTTCCTCATTAAAATCGCTGACATCTCATTCCTCTCCTACACCTCACTTTCTTTCTCTTTTGGCATAAATCCTTTCTCTTGATTCGTAATAATTTCTCACTTCCTTTTCGCCTATCATGAAATGAGACGGATAACTGGGGAGCGGCTAGACCCATCTTCGCCCACTAGCGCTTACTGCAAGCGACGCCTTTACCGAGTCTTGAAGAGAGGGAATTCGGCGCAAAGAAACGGCAGGTGTAGGCGCGCACCTATATATAAATCTAACAATGTCATAGGTCATGTTGATCCGTTTTTCTACCCTATTGACACGGTAATTGTGTGGAGGAAGATCAATTTCTATGGAGTCGTGATGGAAAAGTGCGTTGTGAGAAATTATTGTTTGACAACAACGAAGATACGACCAGAAAAAAAACAAATGTGACAGACCGGAGAATTCGATTATCATTTTCTGATTGTGGGAGATCTTTAGTGCGGGTGAGACCCACGATTTTTAGTAATCACCCCTGAGGTAACTGAGTAACAATCAATTACATGTGACGATTTAAGGACGGCATGACCGATTCGGTGTGGGA
>JAWQUT010000230.1:297782-311491 GCA_033807755.1 Ellobium chinense
ATATATATATATATATATATATATATATATATATATATATATATATATATACATAAAGTACATGTATACCTCAATAACAAGTACAGTAAACTTTTCTCATACGCAGATGCATGCTTAGTTCTACTGCCTTTATCTTTCTTATTCCCTTCCCCAAAGTACCCTTCCCTAAACCTCATTTTTCCAACCCGGATTTCTTATCTAATTAACGCTGACCTCCGGGGTCTCATCCTCACCTACCCTTCACCTTCTCCCTTTTGTCGGCCTTGCTCTTTCACCGCCTCTGTCAACAGCAGGCACACCGGTTTGGTACAACACGTACCTCTGTAAGTAGCTATGTCAATATTGTTCAAGTTAACAGTCTAAACAAACGCAGCCTATTTTTAGAGGCAGCTGTAAAAAAGCCTATACGTTCCTGGTTGCGGCTTCACGCGGATTATGACGTCATTCTGGCAAAGTGACTTTGGCTTCTTCCCTCGGGCCATGGTGCGCCGGCTTCTTACAGTCAGTCCCTACGGTTGCTGTTTTATCCCATAGGGATATTCCATGAATATTGTCACTTCAATTTACAAATCCTCAGTCATAGGCAGATTGCCTTTCTTAGAAATAAACAGTATGCAGACTAAGCTTTTTTGTTTTCGCTTGCTATAGCCAAATACATCCATCAAATGTCCAAAAAAGTACGTCACAAAGTGACTCGAAAAGTTAAAAAACAGCACCAAAAAGCTTGAGATGGACAATATTTTCTTGCGCTTTCTATTGCAGTTTTTTCCCCCTCACCTGATAAACTCACTCGAGACAGGCGAACTGCTTATGACAGTGACAAAGTGTTCTTTGCTCAGTAGATAAAATCCTGCGACTTTTCTAAGTATGCTCGAGTTAGGCTAAAAGATAGTGATGGGATTAACAGTGATGTTAGGAGAGAGAGAGGGTCCAAAATGTTGTGTCAGGAATTTTCCTAAGAATGCATTCACTTCTTGAAACCGTGCCTTTATCCTTTAATCTAAAACCGACTGCTCCTTGGGAGACTCTCAGATTTTACCCCATGGACATAAACGAGAACACTTTTGAACTGGGTTGGCGATAAAATAGCGTCCTTTGACGTTAAAGGTTACATATATCAAATGAGGTTTTATGCAAACATAACTGGTACCATATTCTTCAGAAATTGAAGGTCATTTTAATGACATAATTGGGATTCACTGATCAGCTCTAAAACTTTAGGTCCTGTTAGTTTATAAGCAGTATTTTCTCTTTAAGGAAACAAAGCGGTTGCATGCGATTGCATTTTTTTTCCTCCCTACCTCATTGAAGAGCGTCTATTCAAAACTGTGTGAGTGCACCCTTATCAAAAAAATGGGTCAGATATTATGTATTCAGAGATGAATTCTTTATTAAATGATTCAAAGTAAAATTGAGTTTGACATCTGAATTCCTTGAAGAGTTATGACATTGTAAAATATGTAAAAATGCGTGTGTTAAGATCATTTACCTTGTATTATATCCCTTTATTTAAATAGCTTGCAGAGTTCACTAACCGAGCTTTGGAAATACGCTGTTCAGTGGGTCATATTTCTCAAATTTAAAGAATAGTACACGCTCGAATCCTACTCTAGGCGAAAAGGCCATCTGGCCATTTTTTTTTTGTTTGTTGCTATATTGCTCTGTAAATCTGAGAACTAATAATGAGCATACTAATACAATTAACTGCAGAGGCTGCCGCTTACACAATGGTATTTTCTGGGATATAATAAATAATCTCCTAAAGTGATGCCAATTAAACAGTAATATCAGGAACATCTTGAAATTAACAAAGATAAAGAACAACATAATAAATCCCCCCTGCGCAAGGGTTGAATTTTGTTGCATGGGGTTATGAAACGGATGTGCTTTTGATATTTTAAGTTACATAGAGTAATAAACATGAATTTTACCTGAACTTTTGGAGCGCCATCTTGCGGATTCAAGGGAATTAGTTTCTGGATAATGACCCATTCATCAGTAATATGCAAGGTCTGATTACCAAATACCAAAATAACAGTCCAGGCCTGAATGAGGTGGCGAGCGGATAACATTTATATTTGCGAATCCATCTGTATAGTTCAGCATGTGTTGAAATGATAGCGAATTCGTATAATGTGGGTGTTTGTTTCTGTGGATTATACAGTTCTCTGTTTTTCCGAGTGTCATCTGATACTTTTTCAATACAGAATCAGATATCTCGTTGACTTTCAAGCCGAGTAGCTCTTAACCGATTATACTCTACTTGGCCGGGTTACCTCAGTAACATTCTTACTCTGAAAATGGCTACAATGTTTTTTGATGGCCTTTGATCGTGTTTTTGTTGTGAAATATTCTCCATAAATGTCTTGCCCAAGACACAAGAACTATGGAAACAAATAAAGCCCCTGNGGGGGTGGTACAGAAGGCAAGGGATTGAGAAGAAGGGGACTCCAAGAATAGAAACGAAATGTCCATTTACACGTCCCAGGCAACTCTTGAAACCGCACTTGTCGCTGATGGCTTAACGGTCATACTACCTCGGTTAGCAAATAAGGACGTCGGCTATGACGTCAAAGATAGTCTTTGACCCATCATGGGCGGTAAGCCTGTGATGATTTTTGACGTACGCCTCAAGTATTTGTTTATTCGTCTCAATTTGCATTTCACTGTATGGGTTATAAAAAGTACAGAGCGTATCGCTGGCGTTAAGGACAGAAAAATTTCGATACCTGTTTGAACCAGTTGTTTTATCGAGCAGTCCACTGTAATCGAAAATGCAAAAATCTTTAATGTTATTTTACCTGAGCTAGCAAGATAAAACTAATTCTATTCCCACCTACTCCCCCCCCCCCCCCCCCCCCNCCTCTTCAAAAGTTTTAAAGTTTGTATTAAGTCATGTCTCAAAGTACACAAGCGCATCAATATGTGCATAATAGAGATGAACGTGGCCGTTAAAGTCAGAGAATCTGAGATGATAAACAACTGAATTTTTGTAACAATATTATTGTTGAACATGCAATGGCTTGCAAAGCATGTTGGCAATAAACTCTCATATTGCAGATAACTACGCACAAAGAGGTTATCGTGTAACAAACGTTACATGCGTCAGAAGATGTTTTTTTTTTTAATCTTCTCTTTCGTCCATACACGCTCAGCATTATGATATATCAGTATTACATTTTTATTACCCCAAATTGCATTCTGCTAAAGCATTCTCAACATAACATCTTGCGGGATCCCACGAATATTGTGGAAACATAGACCTAAGTCTTAGTGTAGTTTACAATGTCACTCGCACAATAAAGTGATTAATTTAGAAGTACTTGCGTCACCACAGGACGGTTTCAGTGTCACAAACACAGCGCCCCCTACAGAGAATTGTCAAGTCTTATCATACCGTTGTCATTTCTGTATTTACCCAAGCTATTTATTGACGTACTTGGTATGTGTCTAGGAGATCTGAAGAGGTGCAAACGCGACCATTTTTTTTTTTCGGAAAGGCCAAAAAAGGGGGCGTGGGGATATGTTCAAGTGCAGGACACAGTGTTACTGTCCTTGCCTTTTTTTTTTTTTATCTGAGAACTAAGGTCAGATTTCTATTATTACTTCTATTTAAGCACATTCCTTCTAAGTTAGCGTATAAAGTCACAAATTCGTGCATCCATTTAGCGTATAAGTCACAAATACGTGCACCCATTTTTGGCCATTTAATGGTACCTTTCCAGATTTTTCTAAACCATGCCCATAAAAGCGGTCTTCCTTGGTATGCATTACATTTAGGAAGTATCATTCATGATTTACTTTGTCCTTGAAGTGTTAGTTACGGGACAAG
The DNA here is from genome assembly GCA_033807755.1 of Ellobium chinense. NCBI lineage: Eukaryota > Metazoa > Mollusca > Gastropoda > Ellobiida > Ellobiidae > Ellobium > Ellobium chinense. The sequence goes on from JAWQUT010000230.1 coordinate 301,615, forward strand.
TGTCCCGGAGGTCTTGCACATCTGATATTGAGGTCGTGGGTCTACTTTAGCATTTTATGGTTTGGGGACAATCTGCTTGTCTTGCATTCAGTCAAAATGAGGTTTATGACGCCAAGTAAGGAACTGAGATTTCAGGCTGTGAAAGGGCATAGAACATGCAGTTTCACGTTTTCACTGAATTGAGATTAAGAGCTTTTTTAAATACAAAACATTGGATTTTTTGCCGAAAGTGATCAATAATTGTGTGTAATTTGAGTCGTTGCGAGGCATATTAGATGACGTAGATCTAGATTAAAATTGTTCTTCAATCGTGATTTTCTTAGAATTGTTTTCTTTTCCATTACATAGGAAAACGTCAAGGTACTTCAAATAGCAATATCTTGGGCACATACCTGGGTGAAAACTGGTTTCTCCTAATGAAACTACACACATCAAGCGTTTGTTCATACCAGTAATTTTAATTAGCTCAAAAGCGATTTATGCATTATTTTGACAGGCTACAAGGTATTTGAAAGAACCAGTATTATTGATCAGTAATGCCAAGAAAGCGTCTGTTGATTGTTCTTTCTACTTGTCAAATTGTCGGTTCTTTCTCTCTCTTTCGACATTTTATCCCCATTCTTTTGCTGCAAGTTTTAAAAAAAAAAAATGAGTTGTTTTGTAAAGTTACTTTCATTCCAACCCAATTTTTTTTTTGGTCGCCTTTTATCCACATAGGACACCCAAATTTATGAGCTGTCCCTATCCTGTCCATTCCAATCAATGATATCATTTTTAGGTATTTCTTATATTTCCTTGAGCCAGATTTGCTCCCTCCCATTCTTGCTCTGGCTCGTCTTACAACGGTACCCTGTTGTTTGTTTGCCGCTTTTCGTCCCACCCCATGTTTTTCTCTTCGGGGGCTTTGCCCCTCTCCGCTCCCCACCCTTAAATTCGTTTGCCCTCCTTTTCATCTCGAGTTGTTGTTGATGTACCCCGTGTCCTACATAGCGAAGACATAGTGCCAAGCGCTGTCATAATTCCGCACTTCATATCCTCAGCTGAATGCAAGAACATTTTATTTACGAATCAAGATGACAAGTATGAAAAAAAATTCGGCTTGTATTTCCTATTCCAAATACCTACATTTTTTTGTTGTTTACGTGGCGTAATATAAGTATGATATGATGTATAGACCTATATTATATACATGTCAGAGGTGTGACAATTTGTGCGACGGCCGCTCCGTGGCCTTTTGTGTTATATGTAGCTGTTGTGCTCTCGCTAAAAATTGAAAACTTCTTCAAATGATCTGGCCTGCCGGGGTTTTCATACTGCGAAATAAAAGCAGAGGGCAATGCCTGGATATGAGACTTGTAAACCTCATTTTTATCATTAATCTTTCTCGTGTGCAAGTTAAGCTTCACAAATACCGGATATATAGTTACAGCTTTATAGCAGGAATGGTTTCGTTTTAAAGGCTTGTCACTGTTATAAGTTTAGCAATACTTGGATAACAATAGAGCAATAGGAGGCCATGTCAGTGTCACCACATCCTGCCCATCCTCATAGACAATACCATTTTCTAGTCGGGTGGTTCCGCGGAGAAATCACTTCATAAGTTACCATGAAAAAAAACTACCACTTTGTAATTATTTTGTTCCTCGGTTTGTATCTTTGTCATTTTCTTTTCAGTGCCGGTGCTGTTAGTTTACGTAAGATATGCACAACATAGTCAAGTGGTAACTGGTAGGGCATGTTGCGTGGAATGGCCCTTGTGGCTTTCAAATTCATTCAACGAGCCAATAATGGTGTGCCACAACATTAGAAAAGCAAAATTCTCGCTGAGCCAGGGGGATTGTTGATCTGTAGCCCGGAAGACAGGCAACAAGATTTCTTGGAGGATGGTGTCTAATGATCTCAACGACCAAGATATAAAAGAATAGAAGAAATGTGTTGTTTTAGATGCTACTTTGTTGTTTTGTTAAAATCATGCTAATATTGTATGTACATAATATATAGCGGCGCAATGGCTATGCTTGCCTATGTAAACAATGGATTCGCCCAGCTGTACGCGTAATCTTACCATGATATGACACAGTGTTACAATGACTTCACGATAACACTTTGCATCCCATATAATATAGTGTTATTGTCGTTTTATTGTTGCTGTTTGGCTAAAACTTCAGTTACGACAATTTTGCGTCACGGAGGGCGTTATACCTATATGATACTGGCCCCACAATATTATTCAGATTCGTCGAACGGTTTATGAATCTATGAATGGGAAAATAAGGATGCGTCGTCTTGGCTTGATTAATCGATAGGCTACCCTGATTTTGTCGAGGAGCAATGAGAGGTCTTTCGTAGATCATGAGAGCCCTGCCAGCTAATCTAGATGGGCAGCAAGATTGATATCGAGTGCCAGCTCTTGTTGTGGTTCTTGCTTGGGCTGTTTTTGTTGCTGCTGCTGTTCTTGCCCTCGTTTGGACGTATTGTTTTTGTTTTTGTCGTAGCCGTTGACCTTGAAGCTATTGTTTTCTGTGTTCGTTTTAGCGGTGTTTGTTGTTGGTATCGTTGTTGTTGTTGTTGTAATTGTTGTCTGTGGTTGTAATTATGGCCGTGATGGTATAATTTTAGCTGTTGTTATCGTTATGATATTTCTTGTTGGCGTTACTTTTTATGCGGCTGGTATTATTGCTGCTGCAACCCTTGCATTTTTGCATTATTCAGTGATGTTTCGGTTTTTTTTACAGTTGTTGTCGATAGTTCTGTTATTTTTCGCCTCGCTCAATTCTTTGTTCTTCTGGTTATAATTATTGTGATAATTGCTGTTGCCATCAGTTGATGATCTTGCTACTGACAGACCTGTATGAATCTGTAAAGAATCTTTGCTTGCTCCGTAGAAGAGATCAATAGCTCTGATCACAGAGAGCGCTCGCCCAGACTGTAACTGAACGGTCTCTGCTTCGATTAACGATCAGACTGGTTTATCATCGATCTCTCGGTTTAATATGCAACGTTCATGTTCGGTTTTTATCTATTTATAGTATGACCTTTCAAACTCGAACTTCGGGGACTGAGTTCGTGAAGTGCTGGATGTCGTGAGTCAACTTTGATATTAAAAAAAAAAAGGGACTTAGAACACCATATCATTGCAACAGTGTGTGGGCACAGTCAGTTCCACTTAATCGAAATACTTCGGGAGCATGGGGAAAAACTACGATTAAAAGAAGCTACAACTATCCGGTGACTTTTTGACACGTAGAATTTCTGGTGTGAAAATGTGTTGCGATTAAGCGGACTTTGCGATTATCTAGATAGCGATTATGCGGGGCTCAAAGAGCCGCTTCATTCTGAGTCTTTTATCTGAAATAATTTATGATTGTGATGATGAATAAGTTGCCATTGTTGTTGTTTTTGTTGCTGCTATTGTTGTTGTTGCCCTTGCTGCCGTTGTTGTCGTTGTCTTCATTGTTCTTATTGTTTTTAGTATTGCTGCTGCTGCTGTTGCTGCTGCTTTTGTTGTTGCTTTTGTTGTTGTTATCAACATATTTGATGGTATTGCTGTTTTTGTCGTTAATGACGATGAAGATGCGGCAATGACTATGATGATGAAGAAAAGCAAAAGGGAGAGTACAAAGTTATCAGCTCAATCAATGTCACACTCAGACCAGGGCTGTCATGCTCAAAACAACAAGCCTGATGAAGGAACGAGATACATCTCTGTTCCTAATATTATTCATCTGCGAACTGTTCGATTCACGTGTCATCCCCGACAAAGGCATCTACGACAAGAAAGGGAAGGGGAAATGAGCGGGGTGCAGTCTCTCGACCTTGCCGTAATCTGTTATTTCCATGCATGAAAGGGCTGCATCGTGTTCTTGGAGGGAGAAGAGAGTAACTGAGTGTGCACTATATTGAATGGTTATGTTTTGTTGCTACTATCAGGTAAAATTCATTTGTTTTCTCCAGTCATTTAACTCACAATACGCACTCTCAGCATTTGTAAAGTTCAGAATTATGTTTTCTCATATTTAGAACACACCAAAATGCCTCAGTGACCCCAGGAGACACACACGACTGCTTGATAACCTGATAGGATTGTATTGTAAATAAACGTTTTTATAGTGAATGTTCTCAAAGCGTTGATAAAATTCTTAAGTGATTTGAGTAATAATAAAGTGAAATCGCCTGAGCGGGCAACTGACTTATTATTGTTGTTGGTGCTTACGAACTCGAACACCTCACAGATTTGAAATTCAGACTGATCATCTGGATTTCGAGGTTGTGATATCACAGTGTGTTATCGACTCATCCCATTCAGAGTACTCACGGGCGAAACACGATATTTATATTAACTCCTTTAACACTATAGCTACTACAGAATCATTTATTACTTTTCAGTGTTTTGACTCTTGTCATGAACTTGTCCTGGGTGCTGGCTAGTTTTTACGGAAAGAACTCTCCTTGACATTCTTTGAATAGTAAATTTATCAGTTGTCGTATGTCACTGGTTGATGGGACCCTGTTGAGGGCTATCTTATCGTGATTGTCTCAAGGACTGGTATCAAAGAGGGTCATGTCAGTTAGTGGCGCAACGGCCATAATTTATGACCCTTGGTCATCGTCTGACCCATAGAATATGGCGTCACCATAGTCAATGGTGATGTAATGTTTCTTTATCGAGCATAATGGCCTTCAGTATCAGTGATAACTGGACCACTCTGACTGACTTAATTACACTTTGTTTCCCTGATAACAAACGATAAACAAGGAAACTTCAGGTTGCAGGAACTCGATGGTAAAAGCCTCTTTACGACATTGAGAGCTTGTGCATTAACAGTGGTATTTCTTACCATTAATATCTGGATGTTGAACGCTACGGAGGGCGCATCCAGCACTCATGCATTAATTAACGATGGCTTAATGCGCAAAGTCTCAGTTGTTAATATTTTCTCTCTGAACCAGGGGGAACGTTCCGGAGTGACCAAAATTAGTCTGTGGGTCTAGAGCTACCACTGACTGTTTGCAGATTATACGCTGTTTACTGTGTGTGTGTGTGTGTGTAGAGTGGGGTTTGGATGGGGGGNGGGGGGGGGGGGGAGGAGAGGAGGATCCATTTAGATTTTTGGACAATTTCAATTTAGATGTAAGGAGATTAAAATATTTCGCTAGATTTACGCAAACTATGCCGTGTGATGTGTGTGCTATTCTCAGTCTGAAATCCGTGAATTGACCTAGAGTGTTAAGTCTTTGCGCAAGAATCTGCCCACGTACTCTCTTAATTCTTTACAAAATGGGGGGGCGAAGTCAGATCATCAGTTTCTTTTCCTCGAGCTGGCCCTCAAGCAAAATGGCGGATACCCTAGTTCAGTCTAGTGGGGCGATAATAACGCTCATCACAAGAGTGTACTATGCCTTCTCTCTCTCTCTCTCTCTCTCTCTCTCTCTCTCTCTCTCTCTCTTGTGACCTAGATCTAGATGTACTCTTCCATTTCTCACTCTCTATCTCTCTTGTGACCTAGATCTAGATCTACTCTTCCATCTCTTAATATCTCTCTCTCTCTCTCTCTGTCTCTCTCTCTCTCTCTTTCTCCCCCTTCCTTCCTCACTCTCCCCTTCCTCATAGTGTGACCTAGATCAAGATCTACCCTTCCATCTCTGAGTCTCCATCTGGATGACTCTCAACACTGAGTGTTACTATACAGAACATCTGTCACTCCGTTAACCCAACTGTAACATGCACTCTAAGGGTATATTGCTGTACTTTATGAATCTGGGGAATCTGTGGCCAGGTTATGAGAAGTGGGAGCTAATGGACTGTGACAAGAAGTTATGATGGTTGAAATGGGGAAGGGAAAGCAAAATTATATGAGACGAAATGAAGACGAAGATATATGGAAGAGTGCAAGTAGATATGCACAGAGAACGTGAGAGTGAGTAAGAAAGACGATGGACGGAATGAATGAATGAATGAATGAATGAATGAATGAATGAATGAATGAATGAGGGAGATAGAAAGATTTTGAGAAAGAAAAAAAAAGGCAGACAGACAAACAGACAGACAGAGATGGAAGAAAGAAAGAAAGAAAGAAAGAAAGAAAGAAAGAAAGAAAGAAAGAAAGAAAGAAAGAAAGAAAGAAAGAAAGAAAGAAAGAAAGAAAAGGATGACAGAGACAAGTGGCAGTCATTCTGCGGATAATGAGCAAAATTCTAATAACTTCATCACAATCTATTGGAACCGCCTGATCAAATAAACGAGGTCAATATAGATTGACAGCACAAACTGCCGCTAAATCATCCGTAAAATGGACGTCATTCGTGAAAAGTGAGAAATATCGATAAACATTCTCTCGCTCCTGGATCCTCTTGATGAAAACGAAAAAAAAAAAAGAGATAAACATGGGAAAATACGGAAATAAGAAACGAAATAGGATGATGTAAACGGGTGGTTGTGAATGGGACATGAACAAGCTTCTAAGAAATACCTCCTTCCCCCCCCCCCCCCCCCCNAAAAAAAAAAAAAATTCTCGACCCAGATAAACTGCGTTTTGTCGGGATGTTTTCGGGACATAGATCAAAGAGTCAGTTGGCATCTTGGCGAACGAGCGCCTAGAGAAGGAGAGAGGGAGACATCAGATAGAGAGACCGAATAGCAATCCCCTATTTGCCCTCCCGAAATAAAGTTATAAGGAAAGCGAAAATAACAGTCTGAATCTGTGATTTCCAATATCTCGTGCACTGGCAGACAAGAGCAAATTTCATGATCGGGTTGTTGAGAGAATATTGCTCCCAAACATGAAACATCTACAAATCCACTCATACTCGCCAAAAAAGAGCTGTAGTCATGGTCATCAAAATAATAGTGTAGCCTCTATTAACTCGGTCACTGTAGAATTACGAACGATCTACTTCCGTGTGTCAGCGGATCGCGTGACAGTTCCAAATTGACCAGTACAGTGGCATGGTTTATTTCGAGGACAACGATCTGGTGTCTGAGGGGATATTTTCAGCGGCGGGTGTTTTTAGGTAAATGTGTCGTTGTCTTCGGTACCATTTTGGTTGCTCAACGTAAAAGTGTGATTTTTAATACTAGTTTTCGAGACGGACATAATATCAGTCAGAAACTGTACCATGTTGATGAGTTTTAGGTTGACTAATCGTACAAGATTCTGAATGAGCACTTAAGTTAATTAGAGGGTATTTTGTGTGAGCAATTTCGGATGTTCTTTGCAATCCTTGCGTCTCTCCATTCTTAGCGAAATAAAACTTGCAAAATAACATTCCAGAGTTTGTTAACCTCAGCTTTAGTTAAGCAGAGAAATCAGTGTAAAAACCAATGCTCTGTCGTCTCAATGAAAAGGAAAAGTAAAGGAAGATGAAACACTTGGAGAAAGAGGAGTGGGTGGTAAAAAGTTACGATCAAAACCCAGTTTAAGGACAAGATTTTCGGTTATAAGACTGTTGAGAGATTTAATTCTGGAGTATTTGTGGTTGTCTGGTACAAAACTGACTTCAATGCCTTATTTATGACATACCAGCTATCATTAGCCTATCATGCACACTATTCTGTTTCTAGATGAAAGGATTGCATAAAGAGCACTTGCGGGCCTTGAAAGGAGGGTGGGGTGGATAAGCCATGTTGTCTCCATATTTGGAATATTCACCTTCTATATTTGGAATAATCTTTTTATTTCCAGTAACCACCTCGAAAATGGCAGTGTTATGGAATCATTTAATAACATAATTGTGGCGGAAATAGCATTTTTTTTAACTTATCCTCTATTAATGCAAGCAGTTGGAAAATGTGTCAGGGTCACAAGCGAACATGAGGTTTACAGTGAAAGTTACGGAATGACATTCAGACGGTGGGACGATGAGGGTTAATTTGATATGAAAGTTAACATTCCTGTGGTGTATTGGTGGTGTCGTCAACATGCCAGCTGAGAGACCTGGGTTCAATTCCTGGAGGGGACAAAATATTTTCAGGCGTTAGATGTCTGTCTTCGTTCTCTTCAAAACTGATGGTTTGTTGTTGTTGTTTTTTTTGTGATTATGAACACTCCTTTCGTGGTATAATTTTCATTTGGTTTTCTGATGTTGACATCGTTGACTCTGTTGTATTTGTTTTATTCAAGGATTTTATTTGTTTTATTCTAGCCTCATGATAGTGAGATTGTCACACTACTTCACACCGATTTGCACCATATTATATCATATAACAACTAATGATGATTATCGTACTGCTTGTGGTATACATTCCAGATTAAAGCTTTAATTATTAGTTCGGGCTTATATTTCCTTCTATATGAAATGAGCTTACCACCTCGCCCATCCCAACCTTCCCTTTTCCCCGGAGTTTCCATCAGTTCAACCAACCACCCATGAGATCTTAGCCAGCACGTCTTATGACACACCCCTTCGCCTATTTGCTGACATAGATAAAAGAGACAGATCGTTCTGCCACAGGACACTGATAAAAGGGACAGAGGATATGGACGCCTTGTCAGTATGAATAGGGTGACCGTAACTGTGTGCTGATCTCGGCACCATTGACTGATAAATTGCCTTAGCAAGATTTTACTCCTTTGCTCTCTCTCTAAGAGGTGAATACTGTTAGGTGGAAAAGGTGAGTAGGCTAGAGAAAATAGGTCGTGTGAGGTCAGCGAGGGATTCTTCACGTTATGAATGTGATAGATTGAGAGAGTGGATCAAAGAGAGACAACATTATACAGGTCAGGTAAGACTCGAAGACAGTTTCCGGGAAACAGTTACTTTTCAGTAATGAATATGGTGATTGATGGAAGTACTACACGCCGCTTCTCTTACTACGAATACAGCGGAACTCGATATTAAGAACTCAGTTAATTAGCATATCTGGTTATTTAGTATTTATTTCACATGCACGAATTCATTATTATTCTATTATTTCATCATTCAGATGAACTTCGATATTAAGTATATCTCTGTAATAAGTACACGTCGTTTTTTCCATATTTCTATACCGAAGTTCTACTGTATGTGGAGGGACTGGTTCAATGATCATGGCGTAGCTTGCAGGATCTACAGACCATGGATTAATCGTTTCATCCAGCTCAGCATAAGCTTTAAATACGCTGGGAAATAAAATATTTCCTTCATACCATGTTCAGTCCATTCGTTAGTCAAATGGAAACCACACTGACGTAAGTAAAACTTTTACTGTTAGCAGTAAGTAAAAGATAAGCGTGTTTAAAATGAAACATCTTCACACCGTGCATCTTTGGTGTTTATATGTACATATCTATGTATCATTGATCAGTGACTTTTTAAAAAGTTGTTTTGATGTCTCATATATGAACTCCTCCTCCTTTTCCATCCCAGCAAGGTAGGACATTAAGCCCTGTGACCCATTTGACATACACACATTTTTGGACTGGCACTGCGGTTAATTCTCTCTCAAGCGATGCGATATTATTCCTCTTCATCATTGTTCGTAAACGGAATGACCCAAATAACATGCATGTCCCTCCATAAAGCGGCAGACAACAACACAACATAATGCCATTGTACATGACGCGCAGTTTTCCCCCGCCGTGTGTCATTACAGTGTGTGTTTATTTATTTGTTTGTTCCTGTGTCTGCTCATGCACGCCTCATTACGGGCTCCGGTCCTCTCACTCTATGAATGCTGGGAATAATGGAGTGGACGGGAAATGCACACCGCTTATCATCTCATGTTTCTCTCGGTGACCTTTAGAGTTAGCTCCGTTTGTTATGTTTCGTTTCATTTCGCTTCTCCGGTTGTTTTTTTTTTGGTGTGTGTTTTTTGGTAGCAACTGCGATGCTAATTGTTTTCATTGGTGTCAAAGTTTGTGGTTGATAAGGATGGGTGGCGCCTGTATCCCCTCCCCCC
>JAWQUT010000230.1:325250-344301 GCA_033807755.1 Ellobium chinense
GTACGTGTGTTTGTGAGTACATGCACTTTTATTAATGGATATACGTGGGAGGAAAAGAGATCAGGTAAATAGGTGAATATGTAGTAAGGTGTATGTATGTATGTATGAGTGAGCGAGCCAGACCAGAAGAGCACGAGATATACATGATTTAGCATTTTCAGCTCGGGCACGTGACTAAGGCATTAATGGGGAGCAGTCATCCATGCTCAGAGCATGTAAATAAACCAACATTTGAGCGAAAAATCCCTTGGTCACGTGACAGAACTGAAAGTACCTAATAGACTAGGTAGAATACAAATCCGAACAATATCTGCGACATCTCAATTAATAATAGTGTGTAGGTGGAATAGATTTCGCTTGAGTTTCCACTGTTCCCCAAACCACAATGTAAAAATGTATGCCTCAATTCAATTCAATTCAATTCTGTTTATCAGCTCTTGCCTCAGTCATTTACGAAATTAATGTATAGGCATTTTGGTTCGCGGGTGGGGGGAGTTTGGGCAAAATGAGGGGTGGGGGAATGAAGAATAGGTATATCCTTGAATGGGATCCAGTATGACTTACTTATTAATTTATATCAATTATACCAAAATCAATATAAGACGGTGATCTTATTAGTATTTAATTAAATTTGCTAGTAATCTTAATTTCTTCTACAAATTGTCCCCCTTCTCTCACTAGATGAATTATATGACGTTTGTAAGTGAATTCCTTTTGCTCCAGTCTTATTCGTTGATTGTCGTACAAATAGGAGGATCGAATGACAGAACCGATTCACGACTGAGTCTCTCTAATACTTTGATTGCACTGATAGGAGGGGCTTAAGTTGCCAGTGACATGATTGATGGAGCAGCTCGAAAAGGCAAAGACGATTGATTCACATCAGGCAAATATATACTTAAGTACTGTAAAATAAGATTTTAAATAGGATTTTTAAGGAAAAAAGATATATTTCATAGCTTGTGCATAAAAGATTAGATCTCTTAACATTGTAAGAATTATATTAATTCTGCACGTCGAACGCTACTAAAGGAGCATTCAGCACCGGTGCATCAGTTTTATTCTTAAGGTGGTAAGAGATCCCATCGTGAATGCACAAGCTCTCAGTTATTTCTGGCTGCGAAAATTCGCTGTGACTGGCAACATATTAAAATGAAAATGAACTTTGTGAGGAGCTTTTGTGATAGTTGTGAAGTTTCTTGTCAACAATACATTTGTTTTGGTTTTTTAAAAAGTGTTTGTGTGTGAATAGGTTTGCACTTTTATGAAGATATTATTTGTATACGCCGTGTGTGCCCACGTGGTAAGACATTGTGTTATTGAAATACCCGGTCATGCCATGTTGCGTGGGTGAGCATTAGCTGAGTGCGAAAATCCTCTAAAGTTCATAATTACATGTATTATCTCTACTACAGCTCTCTCTCTCTCCCTCTCTCTCTCTCTCTTTCTCTCTTTTTCTCTCTCTTTCTCTCTTTTTCTCTCTCTTTCTCTCTCTCTCTTTCTCTCTCTCTCTTTCTCTCTCTTTCTCTCTTTCTCTTTCTCTCTCTTTCTCTCTCTCTTTCTTTCTCTTTCTTTCTCTCTCTCTTTCCCTCTCTCTTTCTCTCTCTTTCTCTTTCTCTCTCTCTCTTTTTCTCTCTTTCTCTCTCTCTCTTTCTCTTTCTCTCTCTTTCTCTCTCTCTCTTTCTCTTTCTCTCTCTCTCTCTTTCTTCTCTCTCTCTCTCTCTCTCTCCCTGTCTTCTTAATATTATACATAAATTGCGAGCTTTAAACGATGAATCGCCACTCTGTTTTGCCTGCGCACTCACCTGGATTTTCCAAATCACCTCGCTGGCAGCCATGAATTGCTGGCACCAATCATCAGTCCATTAATTTGATGCCTGACTGAATAGATGACACGTTAATGAAAATTGGCAACTAGGCGCTGAGTGGGCGGACCTCGGGTACCCCTCCCCCACATATTCTTTAGAACTAGTGCCACACCTTTGGAAACTCATTGACCCTTAGAACCTACTTAACTCTTTTGCCCCTATCAGATGTAATAATGTTGATGGCAGTCGGTCAGTGGATCACCCTTCTCTCTCTTCTCCTGCAAATGGAAACAAAACAGCAGCGGTTATTGTATGGCTCTGTCAGCAATTAAAACTTGGCTTCGACAATGCAGTATTATCGTCAATGGAATAATGGCTGCCATAGGTTAGTTCGAGATGTGCTGAGTATGCATATATATTCTCTCCATAGGTACACAAGATAGCCTGGTTCTTGTCGTCCCGAGGGATAAAATTTTAATGATCCTCTTTGGTATGTGGAAGTTCCAGTTCTGCTTGGTCCTTACTGTAGTGATAGGTATGTGTTAACGATATGATTGCAATGCTTAGAGGTTCAACAATAGATCTTAGTAACTGAATATATCATGGTCATTCTGGTAGGCCTAGTTTGAAACAAATATGTACTTCCGATAGATTATGCAGCGAGGCCCTAGATCTGTAAACCTGCTGGTAGATTATTGCCCATTTTTTTTTTTGTACAATGAATCTTAAATATTTACTCTGGTGTTAGTGTGGCTCTGTGTGTGAAATGTTTGCAGCTAGGGAAACCACTCGCTTCATTCGGTCGTAGCTTGAAAATTCAATGACGAACTTATAAAACCATTTTAAACCATTTTCAACCTGTTATGTAAATATTCGTCGAATGCTGCAAAGCAGTAAACACGGCTACTGATTGTGTGAGTTCTTGTAAGTAAACGTAGAGAGAATAATTCAATGGTTCAAAGATGCGATAATGCGCTGTTTCTCTGCCACCAAAGGCTTGTACCAGTGTAACTGACCTTTAAATTATCCTTTGTTTGCTTCCAATTGTTATGACAATGTCATTTCGTGCCTCAATTTGACGTAATCATTTTTTTTCTTGTTGTTGTTTTGCTGCCTGCGTAGGCAACGGAGCCTGAATGAGAGGAGAGGGGCAGGGAAATTCTATTCCATGGTGTCATATTTTGGCCTCCATTTGTTTTGAATTCTGTCTGTCTTCATTCACCACATCATTCATAACAATTCAACGGATTTTCTGTGTCGCGAAAGCCCCAGAGACTCACCTGAAGAGGTCGGGGCATTGTGGTGTTGTACTCTTCTGTCCAGTCCATGTGCTGTGCATATTTGACAGGTCTTTTACCCCACCTGACATTCTCGCCGCCCACCTAAGAGCTTTTGCATGTTTACAAATCACAAAGATCACAATTGGACTCACAAGAGGAGGAGCTGAGATGGGAGCTCAGAGTATAAAACACTTTATTCTGGAAGACGAAGATCAACCTGAGCATGAAGGGGATGAGGCGAGGGGGGAAAATGGGCCTAAGCAAGGAATATAGTCGATACTGCAATACCGGTATGGAATTTTTTGGGCGATGGGGTAACAATCTGTGCTTGCATGCTTAGATGATACACGAGGTGAAATGAATATTGGTTAATGTATATATCGCCGCGTTCTTGTGAAGCAGAGTGGCTGAGTGGTCACGACGTTGAGCTCAAGATCAAAAGGCCGTGAGTTCGATTCTCGCCATGATCATTTTTGTTTTGTAACTGTCTTGGGAGAAGATTTCTTCGCATATTGTTCACCGCACCTATCTGTATACTATGTTCCTGGCTACATGCATTGAAATCATGCTGCGAATTACAATGATCAGTGCCTGTAAAAAGGCAGCAGTGCTGTATGTTCTTAATGAGTCGAGAATGGCCTTGAATGCTTTGAGCTGCCGGAGTAATAAGTGCTGTGAAATCTCGTTGAGTGGGTAGTGGCCTGGATACGAGATAATGTAAACCTCATTATTACCACCACTGCATGGCATCCAAATTAACTTGTTTATTGCTACACAAACATGTATATTAAACACTTTGCCACTTTTTTTGGTTTAGGAGAAAGAGGGAGGGGAGCTGATCTCAGTGCAACAAACAGCAAGTTATATCAACTATATACGTATTGGATTTCTTGTTTGAAGAACCCATCTCCCCTTCCTCTCTTTCGTTTTCTCTTTCCTCCTCTTTCTCTTTCTTTCCATCCCCACCCCTCCCCTCCTCTCTCTCACTGTCTTTTCATCATGAGCGCTTTTATTCCATATACACAAACCACTTTACCACTCTCCTTTCATCTAGGCCCGCACGTAAGCTTTGAATAGTACAAACGTATCGATCTCCGTGGCTCTCATTGAAAGCTATTCTTGTACACACAAGACCGGTGTAAAGGAACTGAAGTGCTCCTTACAGAAAGTCCGGGGAAAACGGGATTTTCTTTACTAAGAAGGGGCATCAGTGGGTCTCGTGAATTCTCGGACAAACTCTTAATTAAAAGCGAAATGATATCGTCTCGATGACTATATCAAGGAGTACAACGCTATCTTTGTAGTGTCATGGAGGATTTATGGAATAGTTTCGTTTTAAGATAAATGGTTAATGTTTGAGAGCTTCCGCATTAACGGGGGGATCTCTTGCCATCGTAAGAATTACACCAGTGCATTGATACTGAATGGTAAGAGATCCCCCCTCAAGCTCTCAATGGTGGTTTCGTTTTAGACTATTTATTATTCTTCTTCACCATTACCCAGCTATGCAAGACCTCAACCTATCATACACTGGCATCAATTATGTCATTACAAGAGTTGCAGATGCCCTGACAAGAATCAACGGCAATACACACAAGAAGTATAATATGCAGGGTTTTTTTTCTCTTTCTTTCCCATCTAGATATAGTTCTGACCAAAGGCATTGTAAGAATATTTAGAATTATGTCATAAGGGAGGAAAACGCCCAGTAGACATACCCCCCCCCTTTCCACATTTCCGGTTACATTTGTCAATTGGAGACACTCCACACCACCTCTGCCACTGACCCTACGTAACTGGTCCGTCCACTGCTGTCAGCAGACACAGAGCTTGGATTTCTCCGATTACGTCCTGGGAGGTCGTGCTTTTGAGGAACTGACAGGATAGGGGGCGATCGCACTTGGCTGACATGACATTTGGGGTTCGCTTGACTTCCTTATCTGTTCTCTTGGTTTTCAGTTACCGTCTCCTTCCTCCCTATTCATCTTCGTTCCTGTTCTTTGGATCCTACCTACTTTTACCGTCAAGCCCCTACCGTGACTATTTCTGTTACTGTACTTGATAGCATCTACTGTCACTGCTAATTTTCTTTCATCAGTAACAAAAACAACGACAAAAGCAACAACAACAACAACAACAATGAATACCACCAGTGCTAGTAATACTATTTTTTGATGCATGGTCGCCGCCACTGCTAATGGCGCTTGCTGCAAATCTAGCGCTTGTCAGTTAAACTTGTTAAACTTGTTAAACTTGTTAAACTTGTCAGTGACGTAACGGTGAGTTTGGAAAGTCATTCATGGGTTTTGTGAATGGGGCACTACAGACCCCCAGATTCTCTTTCTTCGCCACTGTTGTTTATGATCATGATCATCCTTTTTTTTTTTTTGTGAGGGTTTGGAAGAGGGAGGTGTAGATCTTGTGTTGTGCTATGTATGTAGTCTGCGAATCTAAAAGTACATTCTTCATCAAAATGGTGCCAGAAAACAGATGCGGTGCCGCCATTACGGCAGTGCCAAGTCAGCGGCCTGTGGATTATCTTGACGGACTGGAAATAGCAAGAGAGTAACGGGAAGAGACTGAAGGAGTCAGAATGGAGAGGGAGAGGGAAGGAAGAGCCAAAAAAAAAAACAAAACGACGGAAATGTGAGGAATTAACGGATGAGAGGCTGGTGGAGATAGAGAGAGTATAAGAGAAAGAAAAATTTGGAGAATCGGAGAGGTAGTGACAGAGGATTGGAACTGAGAGAGATGATGCGAGAGGTGAAGTCTGAGGTAAGATTAATTGTGAGCAACGAAGTAAGGAGTGGCTGAACGATAAAGAAAAGAGGTGAGATAGGAAAAGAGAGAGAGAGAGAGAGAAGCTGTGACATTTGGGTGAGAAGGATTACCACTGTGAAAATGACGCAAGGAGAAGAAGAAGAAAAAAAAACGACCACTCGTCACCGAGATACGCGGAAAACATTTACAAAAAGAACGAGAGAAAATGAGAGTATGAGAGAATGAGACAGAGAGAGAGATGGATGGAGCTGAACAGACGGGGCGATGGAAATAACCAAGGGGGGCCTCTGCGTAGTATGTTCCTGACAGCGCACGCGCCGCGACTCTGGTCTCAGCAGTGCTGGAAGCGAAGCCGGTCGGCATCAATGAAATTTTGTCACCTCATCGATGGCCTGCTTTACAGCGGGCCCCGCTCTGGAAGACAAGACAAGCTCGTGTTCATAACGTGGCTGGTAGTCGTTGTGTATGAGACCTTCACTCTAGGGAATTTGTGTTCTTGAAGTTCCACGTCCCTGGCTTACGACGCTGCCATGCTGTGGTGATTGGGAAATGTTTGTAAACACGCGCTGTGGTTATGATTGACCTGATTTTCCGGGATGATGATAGGGGGTTTGGTTGGTTGGGGTTTTTTTTTTATTTTAGCTATGGGTGATCCTTCTTCGCAGTCGAAAGGAAGGTCGTATATGTGACCCACTGTGCCAGATATCTGTGGCGTTTAACGGCTTATAAATTATGTGATGCTTTTGGTGTGTTCTTGTGGGACGACAGACTGTTGATATTATAGATACATGTAGCAGTGACAGGTTTATGCGATTACAACTGTTGTGTGACGATGAGGATTAGTAAAAGATGTCCAGATTTGTAAACTAATAACACACACACACACACACACACACACACACACACACACACACACACACACACACACACACACACACACACACACACACACACNCAATTTGTAGAATAAAGATCATTACTTTGACATTCTTTGCCAGGCTTTAGAAATGAAAGCTGCGATACTTTTTTGGGATAATCTTATACACACGACACTAATATGAGAAGTTTGCTGCTTTCTACAAGATCTGGATTTCACTGGTTATTCTTCTGGTTTCATATTGTTTTCATTGTAGTGTAATAACGAAGGAAAGGCAATACTTATGACAGTACATTAATTTAATATATCTTCATATGTTTAAATAGTAGACGCTGTCATGACCACCTGTATTGATAGGGAGCAGTGAAACCTCAGTATAGTGTATCTCCATAACAGCATGAATTTCATATGCATGGATTCATTATTACTTTGTCATGTTAAATTATTCAAACTTTTATTTTAATAATAATGAGGATATTTCTTTTCTATACACAAAGGCATGCTAATGAGCGCGGCTTTAATCAGAAGTTAAAGGTTAAAGATACTCCCATATAGATAGGAAGCAAAGCAAATAAAAACGAGTATATCTGCTAAAACAAATTATTACATCATATTATGAGGCCTAGTGCAGATTGTAATAAGTGGGTTGATCTTCGGTTTTATTCGGCTCTGTGTGGTTCACGATCACACTGTGTGTTATCTGACAGCATATTAGCTAATACACATGTAATCCTTGTTCGCCGATCGTGCTGGATTATCGTGTTGGGATCGCATAATCGCGTGCAAGATTTTTAGTTCATGGCCATGAATAATTTTATTCTTGAGCGCTTCATCGATTAGTGACTTTAAGGGAAACATATATTTAGTACTTATTGATCTACCATAACTCTGTGGTCGCTGGCTTTGTAGTCTTACGTCAGCACAAGTATTATATATATATATATATATATATATATAATATATATATATATACTTTTATGGCTCTGCATATTGCCCCCTCAGTTTCATTGTGCCATTTCTTCAGTTTTGCCCGTATTATCTGCAGCCGTACTTGTTCCCTGTTCAGTTGGTTAAGCAGTGTGTTTTCTTAACCCCCTCTATTTTTATCCTTATCTTATCTCAAGTTAGCCCAAGCCAAACATGCAACTGGAGGGCCCCTCGTGCCTGATTTCTGCACAGATCGATTTTCCAGGTGTCACAATCTGACCACTTGTTTTTCATCTCCTCCTGTTAACACTGGTTTGCCATAGGTATATTCTGGAGCTGATGGTTTTACCATAATCACTGCTTACTTTACCACAAACGTTGAACCATAATTTCCTTGAAAGTTTACACCATAATCTACTGGTTGTGTTAACAAGATTTGGCTTCCCTGGACTGCATAATCGTATCAGGCTGTTTATTATTCACCACACTATTAATAGGTTCGGTGTTTCGCCAGATTGAAACGTATTTATTTGATTTGCTTGATTTGGACATTGATGACAGGAATTATTTTTGCATTAAGTCTATAACGAGCTCCTGTGACATATATTATTTATTGTGTTAGAACCTCTGGAACAGCCGCCATATCTTTGTATCAATATTGTCAGCTATTCTGTCATCTAGAAATAATCAGATTAACCTGTTGTCAAAGTGGGGATATTTACTACTATTACTGGCACTATTTATGAGCTACTTTCAGACAAAGGCTTAGACGTTAGCCTAATTATGGCGTCATCTTATGCAGTAATAACTGGTGTATGCTAGATCAGGGGTTTTCTTGCCTTTAGCGGTCAGGCTACTCTTTGACGCGAGACAATTCTATGTACTTCGTCTGAAAACCACTCACCTCGTGTTAATCAAGAACAAATCAAGTGATACGACAGATTAAGTTACACAGAGAAATATGTGATTTTGAAGTGATATTATCTGTAAAGTTTACTGCTATTGTTTTTACATAACCACTGTGAGAAATCAGCGTTGAGCGGAAAAATTTCAACAAAAAAAAACCCCGGTCTCTATTCGGGGAGTCAAACCACGGCCATCAGCTTGCAAGTTGAGCATTCCACCATTACACAACAGAGACGCTGACATCACAGTAATTTGATTCGTATATTCCTACGGCCTGAATATTGTTACTGAACTCCCATCTGTAAAGCCAGTGTTCACCCATGGCCTTGAGACTTTATTTTCCCAACTGCTCACGCGAGGAAAATATGATCAATTAGTAACTTTTTTTTCCCCCGGCTTTTGATGTAACAACCGGAGCACTTATGGACTTGGCCGGCGCGCAGTGATATTTCAAGCAGCAGTGGGCAGCGAGCAACCTTTAACTCGTATATTATATTTTTGTTAATACTGTAGGAAACTCTCCTTGCCTATAATAGTGAAACTCTAAGGGCTCAAGTTTCTCCAGGCTGGGAACCCCTCTGTGTTAGATGAAAATTGGAATGGAGTATGATGACTCAAGTTCCTGCCGTAATAGGGGTACTGTAGCGGTCAGTCAGATAATTACATTAGCTTAGCCTTCTTTAAGAGTCAGTCGATACAAGCTTAAAAGATATTCCCACTACTTTTAGGGCACCCCGGCGTTAATTAGTAGCTTAGTAGTTATGTTCGTGTAATAACAGTTTATGTGCCTAATTGGTCGGTGGATGCAAGTTATTATTAATAGGTTACGTCCATATCGTGGCATGGTCTTTAGCATAATTCTGTTACTGTAGTTCGCAGCTTTATTATGTTGTTACGTGTAGCTGTAATATTCTGCTATGCCCAGATGTAAGCTGGAAAATCAGCGAGATTCTGGCATGGGCTATTTTCATATTGAGAGCGTTTTTCTTTTCGTTGTTAGGCTGTGTTTAACGTTTCCCATGGTCAAAGCGCTTTACTAGGAGACGTGACGGGTTTGGTTGAGTCCTTTCCGTCTTTTGTGCCAGTGGTCAGCCAATCGTGAGAGCCTTTTATGTTGTAATACAAGTGAAGTCTGTTTAATTATGACTTCAAGGGATCACAGATTGCTTGCCTTTTTGATGAGATATTCACTATAACTCTTCCTCGGTGGCAAAGAATGAATCAAAATGTCAAAAGGAATCCTGTACTTTGAAAACAGTTTTTTTTTTTTAATGAAACTCGAAAGGTGTACTCCGAAAGTTTCAGAAGTAAATGAAAATGATGGAAAGGTTATTGCTCCTTCGCATATTTTATGTACTTTATAATAGCTTAATTCAGATGGGAATTCAAATGTCAAGCTCAGTTTGTTTTTGAATGATTTAATAATGAAATGCATCGTGAAATCAAATTAAGTTATCTTTTAACACAAATGTATTAAATGAGTTTTGGAAAAAAAGACTCTTCAGTTTGTTCGTACCACCAGAATCTTGTAACTGTGTTTTTCAATGCAGTTTTCAGATATGGGTCTTTGTGGTTAGGGATTTGCAGATCATACTGTTATCATGACTTGAGTTATTGTCATGACGATATGAAGAAGTTACATGCATTATTATGACTGATTAATGTTTCAGACGAACGTATCGTTCCTAAAACATCTCAGTACATAGATAGCTTCGTTTCTGGACCGTCTCCAGCCAAGGCTTGTTTCTAGACTATCTTTGTGTAAAGACATGATTGTGTTTGAAGCGTTTCAGTCCTAATTTCTAGACCGTCTCCGAGCAAAGGCTTCTTTTTGTTTCTGGACCACCTCAGGCCAGATGCTTGTTTCTAGATTTTCTCAGTGTAAGTGCGTGCTTTTCGGACTATCTCAGGGCATCTTAGCCTTGTCTCCAGAGGATTTCAGTCAAAAGCTTATAATATCTAGACAATCTCAATGCAAAGGTTTGCTTTGATACCATTTCAGTGCAGGTTAGTTTCTTTAGACAATAATATCATGACATACTGACCATGTCACAATATCAGAAACAGAATTCTGCTCCAAGGCTTAGGGCAAAATATTGATATTGTGTGTACTCTGTCATGTTCTTGCTAGAATGGAACAAAAAACAAAGCAAAGCAAAATAAAACCAAAGAAATTTTAGCATTGTGCGATGATGTCTGACAATCTTATGTCTCAAAAATTTCATGAGTGCCAAGTTTCTAGTCTTACCACATCCATGGTTTCCTGTGACCCTGAAATGTGTAAAAGTTCAGTATGGAATATGCTGCATGTTGCGAAATGTTGCTTTTTCTTCTGACAAAAAGAGATAGGATTCAGTGGGACAGTAATAATATGCTGCCCAGGGGAACTTGAATTGATCGATTATCGGTCGATTGCCAAACCGCAGATTGCTTCCCGTTGATAGACGATTTTTAAAAAGAATACATATAGGATCTTTATCTTGTCTCAAAAGTGATTAAGAGTGATGCGATTGTTTTTGTTGTTGTTGTTGTTGTTGTTGTTGTTGTTGTTGTTGATGTTGTTGATCTTCTTTTTATTATTTTTATTCTTCTTCCTCTTCTTCTTCATCTTGATGCAGTGATTGTTGTTGCTGCTGCTGTTGCTGGTGACGTTATTCGCGTCGTCGTATTTGCTGTTAAGTAACTTATTTTGCTTTTGCTATAAGTAAATCGGTCATGATATATGAAATTTTTCAAAATTATTCTTAACACTGTCACATGAAAGGGTTGCATTTCCGAAAAACATTCTGTCTTACGGGATAGACATGATAACTAAGACCAGGTCTATGTGCCATTTGCAAACATAATCATAGATATTAGATAACAATCAGATTTTGCTTCGTTTTCTTTGTGCATTCTCAGATTAAAGGTTATTTTCTATTTTTGTGCTTGGCTTCACGGAACATAATTAACTAGCAAGCATTGTTCACCATCCTAAAATGTCATACTGTTCCAATTATATGTCAAGAATTTCCCTTCAGGTTGTTCAACCAACCAAGCGGGCCTATGTTTTCCGTTCTGGTGTTGTTGCTTTTTTTTTTCTTTCAGAAATTCAAACAAGGAATATTAGCACACGTAACAGGAGATCTTTTAAAAATAAAGACGTAATTCGAAACAACGGGAAAAAATATGATGATTACTCGGGACATTTAAAAGTTAAGAAAACAAATTAATGTTTACAAGCCAGACGTTCTCTGTCGTTATGAATCATTCATTTTGAACATCATCACCTGGAAATAATCATAATTGTTTTTAATTTTTCTCCAAGGATGAATAAAAACAACCCTTATTTCTTGGCAATGTTGTGCAGAGTGGCGCGCGCATGCGCATATGCACACGCACACAGACAAGCAAAAATCCACACAGATACTCTGATAGGCACACACATACGCACTTTCGCGTGCCTTCTCGCTCAAACACACGCATGGATGCACACCCGCTCGCACGCACGCGCACGCACGCGCGCGCGCGCACACACACACACACACACACACACACACACACACACACACACACACACACACAATGTGTATGAGAATTCTAGAAAAAAGGACGCAAAAAAAGCAAGTTTTTTTCATGATTTTCTATTTTTGCATAACCAGGGCAATCAGCTAAGATGGATTGGTTGTAATATTGCATCGGCTAAGCTTTTCATTTGGATGACTGGCTTCACAGTGCAGTTTATTATGCGGGCATAATAATACCTTAGAACACGTCTTTCAAGAACACTTTTGAAAATAGCTGATAGAAATAAATGACGCTTTCACTTTCTTTCAGTTAGATCATAAGATATTATTTGACAGGTCGATTGATTGAAAGCTCAATTGTTATGAAGCTCCACAGTTTTGAAACTCTACTGTTTTGAAGACTTTTGAGCCCGAATTCGTTTTGTTTTTATAAACAATATTCTGTGTGTATGGGTACCCCTGCTTTCTTTTGGATGTGCGTGCTTGGGTGCGTAACGTTGAATCAACAGTGTCGTTGGGCTTAAAATGGTGACAGTAACAAACATTTTCCACTTGCTCTGCATCTGCTTCGTATCCTTCTTCTTCCCCTCATCTTCCTCATCTAGTCTTCTTTCCTCCCTCATTCTTTATATTTCACCACTTTTTTTATTCTTCCACTCGTTAGTTATCTTCTTCGCTTTTTTAGTAAGTCATGATAACATTTACCCTCTGGGAAATTATTGTAATTCGACACCCCCCTGTCAACAATGAGACCAAAAATCTTCAGCGTTATAATCGTTTGTTTGTTCTGAAATTTAAACCTCTGTATTTTTGCGTCAGTGAAAACCAAGTGGTTGTAGAGATGTAGAGATAGACCAGCCTTCATGGTTTTTTGGTTTTTACAAAGCCTTTTCTTTAGACTTGGTATGTAACCTACACAGGTATCCTTATATTTTGCGTCGTTGAAACGAAATCATTGTAAAGATTTAGATAAACAAGCCACCATGGCTTTTACATAAAAATAATCTTTTGTACATGATACATAAGAAATTATTTCATAGTATGTTATTGCAGTATAGGGTGCATGCAGAAAAACATTTAGACTGTCAAACATTAATTTTGTTTCTAATGCTATATTTAAAACAGTGAAATCAAATTATTGCTGAGATCTAGATATGGGAGGCACCATGGTGTTTAGAAATCCTTTATACATAAGAAATTATTTCACAGTGTTTCGTTGTAGCAACAGACCTACGGGGTGCATTCAGAAAGAACTGGAGACTTTCAAACATTCATCTCTAATACTAAATTCATATCATCGAAGCCAAATCATTGTAGAGATGTAGATAAACAAGCCATCAAGTTTTTACAAATCCTTTGTGATAAACATAATTTCATAGTATTTTGTCGCTGTATGGGTTGCAGTCAGATAGAACTGAAGACTTCCAAACATTTATGTCTAATCCTAAATTCGCACTATTTTATGAACATGCAGATCTAATTTTCTCCTGGCTTAAGGAAAAGAACAGTAGCCTACATGTGAGCNGGGGGGGGGGGAGGAGGGGGTTATACTGAAATAGAGTAGAGTAAAATGATGTTTCGCCTATTCTTTCCTTGACAAAGTTAGAGTTAGAGACGGTTATGGTAGATTCGCTGCCTAAATTGGTTGTTACGATATCAGTGACTCATCTCTTGGTGTGTGTGTGTGTGTGTGTGTGTGTGTGTGTGTGTGTGTGTGTGTGTGTGTGTAAAAAGCCGTGACCATAATCAACTTACCAGTGAATAACAACGTTTTTAATGGGGTTAGTCAGAGCGAACTGTCCGCATGATCTAGCGCATAACATTACATTGCCTCACAGTCCTCTCAGCGAGCATTGAAAACACTGTACGCGTGTTTTGATATGTCGGTGTCATTCAGCTACTGTCTTGTTTTGTCAGTGGGTATCTGGTATCCTTGTTTGTACGCTGGCAGACCGCATAAATCTATGTGAAATATACTGTAGACAGACATATATACAAACATAATTGGATGGATGGATGGATTGATGGATGGATGGCTGGATGGATGGATGGATGGAGGGGCGGGAAGGCAGCTATAGATGGGTCGATAACTACGTACTCTGAGAAAAGAAAAGAAGAGGGAGGCAAGAGGGAAATTGAGGGAAGGAGAGAAGAACAATTATCATCACCAGACAGAGAAGAAAGGTCAGGGGCGTGCAGAATGTCAGGGCTGAGAGCGTTTCTGAGAGCTATAAGAGATCTCATGTTTCAAGGATAATAATAACAACTAACAACAGCAACACAGTCAGCCTGGCAAAGAAACAAGATACAAGAACAACTGGAAAAAACGTTGGCAGAACTTATAGCGGTTTCTGTTCTCAGAGTTTCTCTACTTAGAGCTGCGCCATCCGATCGTTAAAGTCGATGGGCAAGCCCCGCCTACAAATGGCCGTGGACAGTGTCACAAGTCACGTAGATTTGCTTTCATATTTCAAATTCTAGGCCTTTTTGCTAGCAATTTTTTTACAGTGACGTTTGGAAGGACATGAACGACCGATGTGCAAAGTTTCTACGCAGTATGAAATGTTTTACCCGTAAAAATTCGCTACGATGTGAAGCATGTGATTGAGTTCAAATTAGTGGAATGTCCTGTCATACCTCTCTCCTCCTTTTATACCCTGAGATGATCTTTTAACACAGTTGCATTGAGAAAAGAAAACAGTTATCAAAACTTCTGCTTTGGCTAAGATCCTGAAAATCTTCGCTCTCGCCCTTTCAGTATTTCATGACAGTGCGCCCACCTCATCCTCTCTTCCAATAGCTGGCTCCGTACTGATACATTTTGCGCTAGACCAGTCATTTCGATGTTTTGAATGCTTTGCACGAAATGATTCAAAGAGTCTTCGACTGTATCCTTTTATATATCGAGTGTGAAGTAATTTAAGTAATGCCCATTTCAGTGCCGCAGATTGCTGGAACATACATAGTTTTATCAAGTAACAGCTAAAATAAAAATAACATTGTAAATAACTGTGAAAAACGCCACCATGGTCACATGAATCTGCAATAAATCAGTGACAGGGACAGCAGTTTGGTCTATTTTAATTACTCGTAAATGACATCTTTAATCCATTCACAATATTCAATATCTGCACTATAGATGCATAAGTGGCTGAGCTTGTACAAAAGTGACTTAAGCTGATAGATTGATCTTTCAGATCAATAATCAATGATTATTCAGATTTGACTTATTAAGCTGATATATTGATTATTCATAGTCTAGGCTGGCAGTTGCAGGTTAGACTGGTCGCTTAGACGTAGTGTTGATGCTTTTGTCCTCTTAAGGGACATGAGAGAGAGAAACTGTATCTGGTGTGGAAGGATTCGATTATACATGAAGAAAATATCTTTAATAAGATATGACGCGTGACGAACTAGGGCCCGTAAAAAAACAACTATTGATTTCAAATCAATGAAAAGAAATCCACCCCGCTCTGGTCAGGTGCAAGAGTTTATAGATTCGAAAATAGAAAACTTCATGGGTGTATTTTAAGGACTGAATCAGAATGTGTCTCTTTTCCGTCCTCGTGTTTAAGATACTTTATCTTGTCCTTGAATTTATTGTTAAATTCTTAATAGAGCTTCGTGTAAGCTTTCAGAATTGCTCGCTGCCTGCGTCATCTGCTGGCTTTATTTAGCAGACATATTCTCTCTCTTAATCCATTCAAGTTTTGCCTGGTCTGCATACTAAATCTGTCGTCTATTTTGGCTTACCTCATCTAAAAACTACAGTGATATTCAATGATATAAGAGCCTGTCTAATTTTTAACCGGATCTTACGTAGTTGCCAGATTGCGTTTCTAGTGGCTATTTAAGATTTTGACGTTGGTGGGGATGAAAATAAGGTTTACAGTGTCCTTTTGTGTTTGTATTTTGCCTCTGCACTTCAAACGGGTGTAAGAAGAAAGATGTAGGAGGGGTAGATAAGAGGAGGAAGAGTGGTTGTTGAAAGAGAAGGGAGAGGGGGTGGGGGNGGGGGGGGGGGGGGGGGCACACTTACCCTGATGGTTATATTAGAAAGAAGTCAGCACTGGGAGATAGCTTAGTATGACTGTTGGAAAGGCGTAATGGGCGCTTGGGGGCGGGGGAAGGGGAAATGGGAAAGACGGTGTACAAGGGGCACAAACCCCAGAGTCCTTTTATCCCCGGCACTCAGTTTACTGATGTGTTAGTCTGGTGGGGTTTTTTTTTTGCGGTTCCCTGGTTACTGGGTCATTGTAGGGGCTGCCTAGGGATCTCTTTTAACGCGCTTAGAAGCCAGAATGTCTTGTCTTTGATTGTGGCAGTCAGTTTCTCCTTCTATCTATCTATCTATCTATCTATCTATCTATCTATCTATCTATCTATCTATCTATCTATCTATCTATCTATCTATCTATCTATCTATCTATCTATCTAGTTTCTTTTCTCTTTTTTTCTCTCTCTACTTCCCTCCCTCCCTCTCGTTTTCTGTTTTCACACACGCCGGAGTCGATCGAGAGCACGCACAAATGGATGCACGAGCATGTCAACATAATATAATATAATTATAAAGCCTTCTGGGCCCGGCTCATCACTGAGNCTAGCTTCTTTTCTCTTTTTTTCTCTCTCTCCTTCCCTCCCTCCCTTCTCGTTTTCTGTTTTCACACACGCCGGAGTCGATCGAGAGCACGCACAAATGGATGCACGAGCATGTCAACATAATATAATATAATTATAAAGCCTTCTGGGCCCGGCTCATCACTGAGCTCGACCGCGCTTGCGAACACACACACGCACACTCACACGCAATAATCTAACTGCTTTGTATCGATCAATTGTCAAATAAAACGCGAACAACAGTGACCCCTCAGGGACTGAAAATAGTAACGCCGCGGCTAAGAATAGCTCGCGATCGATATGGCGCATTAATATTTAATGAGCGGCCATTACGACTGTTGGGCTACACCTCCCCATTCTGGGAGTTGTGAGAAGGCCCCCTTGCGCGTAGGAAATTAGGACCCATCGCCAATTAATGATGATGGGTGTACTGTAGATACAAGAAATACACCAGTGGGTGTGAAGACACGCACAATGGCAGATGCAAATGTGGAGGTAATGTGCATAAAGAATGAGCGAGGGAGAGAGAGAGAGAGAGGGGGCAAAGAAATCAGAAATGAATGGAGTGATTACTGTTTGCAGTACTCAAGGCCAGCGAATGAAGGAAATTGTAGATGTGGAGCAGCGTGGCCTAATGGTTACGGCGTTGGAATCAAGATCTAAAGGTCCTGGGTTCGATTCCCGACCACGGTCATGTTGTAAGTGCCTTGGGAAAGCATTTCATTCACATTTTCCTCAGTCCACCCGTCTGTAAAATGGGTACCTGGCTATAGGCAATGGAGGATATTGTCAGAATGCTAGTGATCAGCGCCTATAAATGGCAGCGGCACTGTATGCTCCCCAGGGAGTCGAGAAAGTCCTAGAGTGATCAGGCCTGCTGGGGTAATAATAGTGTGAAGTCGCATGAGCGGGTATTAGCCTGGATATGAGACTTATAAACCGCATTATTATTATTATTATTATTATATGCATCAGGTCATAATCAGTGGTATCGTCTAACCATGCTTTACAACAAAATGACCATAAATGTCTCTTCATGACCAGCTGCAGCAGCCAAATGTAGGCTACGTATGTTAGGAGGCTACTTTGTACGCCCACTTCAGCTCATTGGAGTCTTTCTTTATACCTCTGTTTCGCAGTGGTTTAGTGGTAGGGAAGGAGGCGGCATATGGAAGCACAATAATCTTTTTCTATCCGTTTTCTTTTTCCTCTTTGAGGGGGGGATGGGCGAGGGGAAGGAACAAGCGGTACATCGTCTTGAAATTTCTCGTAGTCTTCTGACAAAATGGCGACCATCGCGACGTCACTTATGTGTATATCTTCCTACTAATCCCCAAAGAAACCAACAGGCGCCTCTGGTGCAATTCACAACTATTGTATGCTATCATTTACATGTTGGTCATTGCTTCATCACTATTAAGCTGATCTTTATGAAGGAAATGATAGCAAATAGAGTGCAAAACAAACACAAGACAACAAAACTCTGTATCGTTTCAATATCATGGTAATAGCTCAGCTATCGCTGAAGAGAGAAAAAAACATTATTCATTGTCACATCGCATGTCCTTCTCTCGATCTCTCATAATCGCTGGCGGCATGGAATTATTCCTCTTTTTTTTTTGTGTGTAATGCATCATTTTTGTAGGGCAAGTGTTCCGGAAATATAAGTCTGATGGGATGATCTCGAGATGTTCACTTGCTTTTGTTGTTGTTGTTATTATTCTTGCTGCTGCTGCTGCTGCTGCTGTTGTTGATGTTATTGTTGTTGTAATTGTTGTTGTTGTTGTTGTTGCTGTTTCTGTTTGCTGTTGTTGTTGTTGTTGTTGTTATTGTTGATGATGATGGTGATGATGATGTTGATGATGCTTTTTTTTACTGTTATCAATTACTTCCGTAGCTCCCCCCCCCCCCCNCCCCCCCCAAACCTTTTTCTTTCTGGGGGGATGCCTTCAGAGAACAACATTTCAGCACTTTTATGACAGAACCTATTTTTTGTAACCTTCAGCCCGCCCGTCTGCCTGTCTGCCTCCCCTGCTATGTGTCTGCGTCAGCGTGCCCTTGTTCGAACAGAGTTTGTGACCTTGTCTGTCCATCTGTCTCGCTGTCTGCCCTTCTGTCTGTCTGTTGGCCTATTAGTCTGTCCACCAATTTGAGCTTTCTACAAACCAACCACACTTATTTCAACAGAGTGGAAGCACATCTCAGATGAACAAAAACAAATTAACAGACATACTGTTCTGCTCTTCAGACTTCCACAAAACTTCCAGCAAAAGTAACTAGTGCTTCCCGTCTTCTTGTCTTATCAATCCATTCCACTCCCCCCCCCCCCCCCCCCCCCCCCCCCCCCCC
>JAWQUT010000230.1:346822-362328 GCA_033807755.1 Ellobium chinense
CGGGGAGGGAAGAAGCGAAACACTGATATTATTGATTATGCAGAGGCGTGCCGTTTATGCGTCTCAGTAATCTTAAGAGGACACAAAGCAATTAAATTTAATGGATTAATGACAGTTATCATCTTTTTTCCAAGTGCCATTCGATAGAATTTACATTCTTGAACAAGGTGGCATTAATATTGGACAAAGTGTCCCGTCTTCTCGCCTATAATGTTATGTATATTTGGGTCAAAGCAATACCAAAGCAGTTTCTCTATTTCGCTCATTGTTCAATACGCCCATGCCTGCCGCTGCCCATTAAAAGTACAAGCATGAGGCGTGTCTAGCTGAATGAGAGAACTAAGAGGACATTCCTACTCCATCACCCAAATAAAGACAATGGCAGGAAAGTGCACGTGGCAACTGAACAAATTCTTTTTTTGTGACTTTTAATTAGCTCGTGCCAGTCAGACAAAACTATTACTCATTCTGCCGGACACGCAAGTCGCCTTTCACCTAGTCGCACGACAACGGTTGGCTAATTAAGTCTGATCCAGCCCCTTACCTCCTACTTGTGGGATTTCCCTAAAAATAGCAAAGCGCTGACTTTGTTAGCCGTCCGTAATGGTAGACATAGGACTGACTGTCGATAGGACTAACTGTCGATTATGATTTGAGGCCTCTTTGTGTTTGACCTACACTTAAGACTTATTAACAGAAGGACGACATTGTCAGGATGCATTCACTGGCTGACAAATGGCAAGTTGTCCTTTATGATATCACTTTCAGTAGAAAATGTGACCCGGTTTACAGATACTTTATAAAGGAGATGACTTTGAGCTTTCCAGCTGTACTTGTTAGTAGAAACAGACTGTACTTGACTGATGTTAATCGTTCACAATGGCAGATGCTTTAGCACTGGTTATTTAACCGGAATAGAAGGATTTTAGGATAGATCTGAACGCCTCTAGAACCTCAGTAATAACCAGTGGCCATATGCATAATCCTAACGCTAGTTAAACACACTATGGTAACCACGGGAAACTCCCAAAACATTAGTAGTGTTCACAGTAGGTAAAACAGTATGTTAATTAACGTGTGGGTTATTCAGTCGGCCAGAGTTGTCTGAAACGTGGCGTTACAATGATGCCTGTGGTAGTGTGAGACACAGGTTGTACCTGATATATTCCTCGTAAGTGCTTAAAAGAATAACGATAAAATAATACAAGTTTACACATAAATAATACGGTAAAAGGTAATAAGATGTAAATAACATAGCGGATTTTTGATAACGCAGCCACACTTTGGACATCGAACCAAGCTTTCAGGATGTGTTATCAGTGGCCGCATGTAGAATCTTTGAGTTAGCTAACGCACTGAGGTAATCAAGGGAAACTCCCAAAACATTAGTAGTTTCACGGTAGTTAACGCGTTACGTTAACTAACATTATGGATTATGCATACGGCCACAGAAGTTTTATGTTATCCAGGGTGCTTTTTATAAAGAAGCAAAGAAGTCTGGAGTGTTGAATGAAAGTGTGTTAAGCAGTTCAGTGGCAACTGTATGAACAGAATTCCACTGTATGTTCTGATTTTTATGTGGCTAACAGGTGAGTTGAAGAACAAAGGTTGGCTGCATTTCTTGTACGATTTTGTTCGTTCATTAAAGCCCCTGGAAAAAAATTTGAAAAGAAGTTATATCCTTTGACACGTTTTGTCTTCACGAGAAGAATAGGATAAGTATGGAACTACATGTTTGCATGATTGATTCATTTGTTTGAACATGGCTTGAGTATTGAAAGCCGCTTAAGGATGTTCCTTAATAATACTCTGATTTGGGCATGTACGTGTTTTCTGTCAGGAAGAGCGGTTCGGTCGTTCTGATGCACTGTTCACCAGCATTCGCTGGGCCGCCTATCAGACATTCAGATCTAGATGTAGATCTATCATGTTATGCAATACGCACCATGCTGCGCTTTCAGGCAGTGTGCCTAGACAGCTGCGCGTCAGACAGTAGTTATTATGTTCAGGGAGCTCAGTGCGCAAGGCGTTGGTTCTTAATAGAACTGTCAAAACACATAGAAGATACATGACGTTCAGCGATAGTTGAGCACTGTATTTTGTTGGCTACCTACCTACCGGCGTAATAATAAGTATAGCCCTGCGGTGTGGAGGAATTCTGAAACACTGTCTGTCAGATTCGCTTACTCTTCCTTATCTCCCCTGTTCTCTTTGACTGTCTTTCACTCTTATCCTGGTACCCCCTTCATCTTCTATCCATCACAAGTTTTCCCATCCTTTATTTCCTCTGCCTTCTTTTCATCCCTTTTCTTTCTATAAATCCCTTTACCTCTTCCTTCCTTTTCCTCCTTTCCTCCTTTTTCATCTTAAGGCGATATCGATATGCCTCAAGAAAATTCGATCGTACTTTTCCATATATAAATGAATTTGCTGCAGTTCAAAATGACATGCTGATGTTCAAACAGCACGACACACGTCATATACCCTCAAGGAATATTTGTGTAGTATTATAAGAGGCATCATCGAGTGAATTGCGTGTCATATACAGACAGTATACTTCCCGATCCACAACCTGTTGCGGAGACAAATAAAATCTAAGTATATTAGGTTTCATTAGCCTTTGAAGATTTGTTAGCCTGTGTTTTTACAACTACACGTAAGTCATTTTATAATCTTAAGTTCTTTTTATCCTCTTCTTCCTCTTCCTCTTCTTTTTCTTCTTCTACATCCTCATATTCTGCTGAATGCGTATCCCAGTTCTTCCTCTTTTTTTTTTTTAAATCTGGATCTTTGCTGCATTCATTGCTATAGCTGTTGCTGTAGCGCCGTTTTTACACTGGTGATAATCAGAGACCGGTCTATATCTCTACCATCACTCTTTCTCTTCATGTTTACTTTCCCAATGGCAGGTATTTCACGACATGTCTTTAAAGGACCTGTGTTTATTTTAGCCCCCGTGTGTTTGGGTCTCGTCCAAGCAGCTCTTGAAGAAAAACCGACATGCTGGCAGATTAGAGAATATGCTAATTAATCCAATATAAATTAATTGTTGTCTTACGGTTAGGGTAGAAATCGACTTTCAGTTTTCTGGTTATATCGACATCATTGCTTTGGAGACAAATCGATACTTAACCACTGCGATATTCCACCTCGGATATGTACAGTTCTTTTTCTTTTATCTGCAACACTACTGACACCACATTCTGGCTACTAAACCCATTTTTTGCTCAGATGTATATTGTATGTTGTCCTTTTCTTTTACCTTTGCTTGCATCGTAGCTCAACCATTACGTTTCCTCTAGCTTTATCGAAAGAAAAGAGATCTACCTTTACAGTTCGGCCAAACTTTCTCCTTCCTATATTATAGAAATATCTGAGATCTATGACAGTAAGAGTAAAATTTATAATGGCTTAACAAAGATTTATAATGGCTTACCGTTCTGTGTTTTCTCATTACCAGCCATTTATCTCGACATATCATATAAATACAAGACCCGTCCAGAATACACTATTAGCTTCAAAGATACGTACAAGTATGTGGCACTTTTAACTATGCACTTTTAAGATGGCTGAAGCTAAATAAATGTAGAGCATTTTCGTTATTGCCACCTCCTTTATGAACATTGAGTTTAACCTTAATTTCACTCTCACTTTGAAGAACTCGCAGCTGAAGTGTCTGTGTTCTAGAACATGTGCCTGTCACTAGCCTGTCCACGCCAGATTATGAACTTCCTTAGCCGATCTCATCCTTAAAAGTGGATCAGAAGTGCGGTCTAATTAAGCCAGGATGGCGCTCCATAAGCTGCTTGTATCCTAACATAAGGTGTTCCTATCCCAACATGCATTCTCGCCTTTCCGGGAAGCAGAGTATTAGTGCTCGTGTTTGAGAGAATAGTCACCTGAGCTCCCTGATGTGAAATTAAGCTGGAAGTTCTTTTATCGATCGTCAGCTTTTCTGGGAGTTCATATTTTTGACGTATTCACTAGACGATTTGGTGTATCAGCATTTAAATATTTTTGATTATGATAAATAGATCGTTGAATAACCTAGATAAAATAGTTTGTTGATGAAGCTTAGATATCGAAAATGTCACTGCCACCTTAATAAGTGTTTGTTTGGGTCCGGGTATTTTTTTCTGGGTGGAAAGGGGGCCGTGGGGATATTAGGCATAGAGTTAGAACATGGTGCACTACTTTCTCTGCTATTCATTTTTCCTTTGCGAGATAGTAATGGACTCCCAGTTATTCAAAGTAAGCCGGATGGAAAATAATAGCATTCATAATTACACGAGCCAGACCCAGGAAGTCTCGCTACCTTCTTCCTTTTATGAATGAGGATTAGTATTATGACCATTATCAAGATCTATCAATCCATATGAATTATTCTAACCCAGTAGTATGGGTTGTGACCTAGAACTGTAGTTCCTTGTAATTGTCGTGGCTGGATTTCTCTTACCGTCATCATTAAGATGGCTGCTTTGAAGTCGCCCATCGAGGAGTGGGAGAAGATTAATTTGCGTGAGCAATTAAAAGTAACGGAAGTTAATCTGGAAGGCGGGTGATTTTGTTCACGGAACTGATATTGTGTAAAGACTGATGTATGGCACAACTGGAATTACCTTTAAGGCTCTAACCTGATTCCAGAGAAAAGTTCATTCGAAAGAGCGCCAAGCCAAAGCATTTAGGGTTAATGGACATAGTGGATCGTAATCCTCTCTTTTTCTCTTCTACTTTTGACTTGGTAGAAGCTGATTTAGGATAATGACTAGAACGGCTGTCGTCTTATTAGTAAGCAGTTTATGCAGATTATTTTGATGTACGGCATAACAGCCTGACATTAGACCTGGCTTAAGTATTCAGATTACGATTACCAGAAGCCGCTGCCTTAACGTTTTTTTTTAAACTTCCGATAAGCGTATCCAAGTTTTGCCTCCTATCTTTAACAAGAAAACAACAACAACAACAGTGACAACAACACAAACAATAGCAACAACAGCAACAGCAGCAGTAACAATAGTCGGTCATAGTAAGCATTCTTCAGGCTTGGCCTCCTCATTATATGTCTCTTTATTACTAGAAGCTACTGCATAGATGATCTGTTATACAAACAAAAAGAGCATTACCACAACTAAAATGTTGCAAGTTTGTAAAGTGAACTGTTTCAATTGTCCACCAAGGCATATCAGAACGGCTTGACTCTCTTGACAAACTCAGATATGGGTCATCATGCGAGTTTTATTGGATCGCTTGCCAAAACAAAAAAAAAAAAGTTTGTAATGGCTTGACTATAGTCTGAGGACTTGATTGAGTCCAGAGCCAGATGACTGAATCCAACGGCTCGAATCGTGAAGCCTTCCTTTTAGTTCCAAGTTTCGGGTTACCTTGGCTGAATGCGCAGGCGATAAGCCATGGCTGATAGCTATGCTTCAAGAATTAGAGTGAGTGGATGTTTATAGTTTCCTTTTCTTCCTGAGCTCATTGAGTTTTGCTGCTGTGGGATAACGCCGAAAATAGTGTAGAGAACTAGAAACCAGCTGTTTTCTTCTTGTTGTTGTTGTTGTTTTTTGGCTTCTGTCTTAGTCCAGAAATGGACTCACCATGGGGATAACCATGGTTCTGAAGAATTCAGAAGGGTTCGTGAAAATCAGCAATTTTTGTTTGCCAATGAAAGCTTATGTTTCAAATTGCAGCAGCAAGTCAGATTCCTGGATAAGTTCTGTCCTGATTTTATTAGTCTTGAGAAACTTATATTCTTTTTTACTGAGGAAGTTAGAGATGAACCAGCTGATGAAAGCCAGTGTGTCAGATCGCATCAACCAGACACTTAACTTTTGAGTTTAAGAGTTATCATAGAGGTTCTATTCCTGCTTCTTTATTTATGCATTCCGTGACGGTTGAATTTATCTTCCATTATATCTGGCACGTTCTCAGTTCAGAACCGCCCAGTGAAATGTAATCTAAGTCTTTGTGTCTTTGTGTCTTTTGATTAAGGCTAGTCCAAAAAAAGCGCGGAGTATATTATTTACGTGTGACACCGCATCAGGTATTTTGTAGGAAATGAGGAAAGAATTCTATAGTACAATGCCAAAGTTCTGCGGCATCTTCGGCATCTTCGTCATCTTCTCTCTGGTCTTCTTCAGGATTCCTGCAAATAGTGTACCCACTTTCCTGCCTGCTTGTTGGCGTCCAGGATATTTTTCGTCTGTCTCTGTCTGTCTGTCTGTCTGTCTGCCTGCCTGTCTGCCTGCCTGTCTGTCTGTCTGTCTGCCTGTCTGTCTGTCTGTCTGCCTGTCTGCTTGGCTCTAGGGTTTGTCTGTCCTCTGGCCTCTCCGCTGTCTGCCAGTTTTTCTGTTCATCTGTCCTTCTGTCTATGTCAATCGATGGACGGTCATACAGACGAGAGGAATGTTGGCAGTCTGTCTGGCCTATTGATTGTTTCCCTGTTATTTTGGTTTACCCCAGCCATCCTCTCAAACTAGTTTACAAAATCCATTCCCCTTTTACCAGTGCTCATGTACTCAGATGTACTTTTTCACTGAATAAGGATATTTAAGTCATGTGTACATTGCAGTTCTGCTTGTATTTGTGTGGGGTTTTTTTTTTCCTTTAATAGTTAACTGCGCGGCAGAAAATATGCGAGTATAGTTCCTCCTATTTATGGCAAGCTGATGACTGGCCTTTTAAATTATAACTATTAATTTATTCATGGGTTCGAGAAAATTAGAGATACTGGGAAATGAAACACACTTGCAAAGCAAGCATTTTTTTTGGTGTTTTGTTTTTTTTGTATCGTGGCTGATTAGACCCACCGCGTATTTTTATATCGGGTTTAGATTAGACATTTTATTGTTTTTGTAGCTGTTGTTGGAAAAAATGAAAATACCTTGAACACTAAATTTTACATTTATCTATCAAACTTTTAATGACGTAAATGTATTTGTGAGTGTAACTAAGACTTACAACTAACAAGAGAGATTAATATTCCATGTTTCTGAGAAGTGCAAGTTTTGGGGGTTTTTTTTGTTGTCTTTTAATTTTTTGGCAACGCGTTCAAAGTTAATAGTTCTGATTGTTTCTGTTTACGTTCTTTATCTCTCCGTTTATAGAAGAACGTAAAAGTGGAACGTGCCTCAAACGTGAACAAGATCTAGTCTAGTGCATTGACAGCACTGTTAACAACGTCCACAACAGTCCGTGAATTTCTTGTGAAGTGGATGTTTATTGAGTGGAAGGCCGAACATTGTGAGAGAAAAGCACGAATCCCGCAAGAAAAACAATGGATGACACTTAGGCATTTATTCTGTAGTTGCATTCCGCGGGAAGAAAGCAGTTCAGCCCGCGATATGTGCTCACCATAGACAGTATTTTAGGTGTAGGAATGTAAGCCAAGGCATTGCCAAGTGGGAAAGTGCAATTTATAGGAAGATTAATTTTGTGTAATTCATTTCTGTTGGACGTGAACTGATTGAAAAACTAAAATTATGTGACTGTTAAGGAGAGAGTGTGAGTTAAAGTGGTACGCCGAGCTGTTGGTGTCGGAATTCTTCATTTTATTCTTGGAGTATAATATATTATATTGTGTTGTATATGTGTGCTGACATCGTACATACACTGGATGAATCATGAATTGTCTAAGCGCCAATGCTGAGGTATTGATAATCATGACATCTTTCATTGTGCGACTTTCTGTGTTATGGTTTGGTTGTCGTGGTCGTTGTTATTGTTGTTATTGCCTGTGTTGTAAATGGTTTCATTGTTTCTATCATTTCTCTGATCTACGTTCCGTACGATGTTAAGAACGTTTCTTTTGGGCCTGATGCTCTTATCTCGACAGACATTAGGGTTAGGGACCCACCTTGATTGACACGCCTGTTTTGATGGGCATTAAGGTTAGGGTTAAAAGTAGGGTTTATATTACGAATGAGATGTATAACATTATGGCATTGCAAACCAAATTCTCTACGGGGTTAATCTAAAAGTCCTATTTTGGTACAGTTTAGGCCGAAGCCATTACGGACGGCGCCTTTCTGTGCCCAACATGTATGCTTAATGAGAATCGAAGGATGTGCATATGATTTATCTCCTTTTTAACCAAGAAAATATTAGACTATTGGAGTAATAGCCATTTTATTCTGTGACGGTAGGAACCAAATGATGGAAAATATTCCTCTCCTCTCTTTTTTCCTAAAACATTGCACAACAATGAGAGACTTTTTTATTTTTGTGCTGTGGAGCAATGACCGTAATTTATTGAGCTCATCGTTTGATATTTGCAGCATCATGTTTATCCCACTACATGGCCTTTTCGTTGCTTTTTAAAGTATAAATTCCATCAATTCGACGTAACTAGAGCTCGAGAAATATTATAGTTATAAGCGATTATTATTATTATTACTTCTATTATTATTATCATGATGATCACTGCTGCTTATTCACTCCTAAAAATATATTAACGATATTGTTTTCCCGTGGTTATGTTTCTCTACTACATGAACCGCTATCAGTTTTCACGCACGTCTGACAGTTGTCTTCCCTTTGTTTTTCTCGTTCACAGTCAACCAAGAGCAGGAAGTTACTGCGGTTTAGCCCGAAACTTCGGAAGCGGAAGTCTGAAAAGGGCGTCCATGGTGTAACCATGGCAACCAGCAATGACGGCCATGTTCCAAATGGCCTTAACGACAGGGAGCGATTGGGTGAGTATTCATGCAGTGTTTGCGTGCCATGAGCTCTGTTGTTAGGGAAGCTTTCAGACCGAGGCTGTCTTACTGTTTAAGATGTCTCGCTGTCATTGTTACGTCTTGTTGCTTTCCCCATGTTTTCTCCAGGGCTGCGATTTTTTGGACCCTGCAATTTGACAACATAGCAGGCCACATCGCTTCTTAGCAAAGAAAGTTTCTGTCTTTAGGCAAGCCAAGATGGCTGAGACTAATGCGGAAAAAAAAAAACAGAAAATAATGCACTGACTTGCGAGTTGTGTTTGCAACACTCGTACTCATATCTTTGTCTCATTCATTTGCATTCAGTAGCGATTCGCTGTTCAATTTTCAAAAATTTTCCCCAACAATTACATTGAACGAGCGCCGACCTCGTATATTTCCATACTGCCTTCTTTCCTTCCTATTCCTCTCGTGGCACCCTTCAGATCTTCTCTCTCTCTCTCTCTCTCTCTCGCTCTCTCTCTCTCTTTCTCTCTTTCTCTGTCTCTCTCTCTCTTTCTGTCTCTGTCTCTCTCTCTCTCTTTCCGTCTCTCTTTCCATCTCTCTCTCTCTCTCTCTCTCTCTCTCTCTCGCTCTCGCTCTCTCTCTCACAACTGCTGCAACACAGTGCTTCTCAATATCTATCGGTTTGTCTATCTGTGAGAATGTTTGTCCGGTAGTCATACGGTTTACTTGTTTGCCTGCCTGTGTGTCCATATATCTGCCTGTCTACCTGTAGTTTTCTCTGCATGCCAATCTATGTGTGGCTGTTGGTCTGTTTGTTTGTCCGTATGTCCGCTTACCTGTGTTTTCTGCTGACCTCTTTGCCCCTTCTCCCCCCCCCCCCCCCCCCCCCCCCCCCCCCCCCNCCCCCGCAAGAAATAATAAATAAAATGCCGAACTATTAAGAAGTCAACAATTTACCAGGTATACACACAAATACCTGATAATATCTTCTAGTCAGACAATAAATTCCGCCCCTTCTTTCCAGTATTACGCAAGAGCGATACGGTATCGGTCTTACGTCTCACTCTTATTGAAGTCCTCCAGCGTATTCGGTAAGAGCGCGTCTATCCGCGCAACCAGTAGAAAGTAGAAAGGCCTGCGGTAAGAAAGCCAAGATACTGTTAGTCTATCCATAAGAGAGGACATAAACTTACGTTAATATCCTTAGCCGTCGACAGCCATGAAACTTCATATCTTGACCTATATCGTAGAAGTTCTAAGAAAAAAAAAACCATCGTATCTCCAGTCTCTACCATCAGATTTTCAGAGATGTTACGGGGTATTGGCATGACTTAGAGGCATTAAGAGGTATGGGCAGAGGGAGGAGGGGGCGAGGTTTATGATATCGGGTAAGGGGTGGGGGTGGGGGCTGAAAATGGGACAAAAAGAGGAAAGGGGAGGGGGCGGAATGTTCACTTCCGATTTTGTAGGTGACCGAAATTATACCTAGCGGTGGGTTTTAAGAGTAGGGAATTTGTCAGGAGATAGTATGAGAAGATAAAACGGTGTTTTGCCACAACATCGTATGTGAAGATAGTTCGGCTAATTTTCTATGATTCTTTTTTCTACCTGGCTTTCCTTGCTTGGGTTTGTCTTTTCATTTTTTTTGTGTTTTTTGTTTTCCGTCCATATGCAAGCCAAGATGGTTACGAATAATGCGGAAGAGCTAGAAAATAATGCACTGGCTTGCGCGTACTGTTTGTTATACTTATATCTTTACTTCAATCTTTAGTATAAATAACACCGTTGATTCTTGCCACATCCTTCTCCTACAGAAGGCCGTTGATAAAAAGTTCCACTAGCAAATTTTAGACCGTAGGTGGTGGTCGCCATTTTGCCCAATTTTCTCACTTCCGGCTTACGCAAAAGGTACTGCATTCTAAAACATCTCGCAGGTGCGCACACTTCCTCACCGCACCAACCAAAAATGTACCCCAGATAGAACTACCATTATATTACTATTAGGCGTGAGATTTCTAAAGCAAGGAGGCAAGATAGCAATGGGGACCCCTTCACACGATTCACCTCTGCCGCCAGCCCTGTACTTATTGTTGGTATCTGATGGTGTCAGTTTGAGGTATAGGTATTTAAGTACTGTCTGATATAGAGATAGGAATAGTGTCAGTCTGGAAACGGTACTAAGAAGACATGAAGGTTAGAGCTTCTTTGTAGTCAGAATGAAGAGAGATTGAGAGAGAGAGAGAGAGAGAGAGAGAGAGAGAGAAAAGAGATGGGGATAAAGAAAGGGAAGAGGTAGTATCATGAAACACAGAGAGGAAAAAGAGAGAGAAGAGAAAAGAGGCGAGTGGGGGAGATAGGAGAAAGTGGAGGAGGTAGGAACAGAGAGAGAGAAAGAGGTGGCAAGAAATGATAACACGTATGCAAGTTCGATATACGAGAGAGGAAAAGGAGTATAACAGTAAAAATGTGGGGGCGAGAGATAATGAAAAAAGAGAAGGAAGTGAAAAAAACAGGTATATAGAATATCATTATCAAGAAAGAGGACAAACTAGAAAATATGTACATGCGTCATTTTTGTTCGAACGAATAAAAAAGAAACAAATAACACCGCCGATTATGCTCATGGGGTCAGCTGCAGCAGCCAGTACCAAAGTTCTCATCACATTGTGAATGGAAGGAAACATATTTAGTTAGAATCTCTGGTAGAGACACAACAGAACCACCGGCAGATGCAGAGAGACAGAGGGAGAGAGTGAGAGAGTGAGAGAGCGGGGAAAGATTGAGATTAGCTGATGGGACCAGTGCCAGCCAGTTCCAAATTTCTGATCATAGTGTGTACAAAACGCCCACATATTTGTTTGTACTCTCTAGTAGAGACATAACATAGCCATCGAGAGGTCCAAGGACAGAGAGAGAAAGAGAGAGAGAGAGGGAGGGAGAACGAGAGAAGAGAAAGGGCTTAGAAATATTGAGAAGAGAGAATGAGAATGACTTCAGAGCGTGCA
Source organism: Ellobium chinense (assembly GCA_033807755.1). Lineage (NCBI taxonomy): Eukaryota > Metazoa > Mollusca > Gastropoda > Ellobiida > Ellobiidae > Ellobium > Ellobium chinense. The sequence goes on from JAWQUT010000230.1 coordinate 358,491, forward strand.
AGAGCCCTTAACCGTCTCTAACAGCCCGTTTCACAGCCGGCATCCATCATCGATACGCGCGGTGCGTAATTAAAAGTCTATCCATATTCCCGCAAATGCGTGGCTGCCAAAGGGCAAAATATCTTGAGAAGAATGAAGGGGAAATAAAAAATAAATGGACAGATCGATAAATTGTTCCCCTTCGCCCATAAATTTCTTCATATTTTCTCTCTTGGACATTTGCTGTACCCCCATCCCCACTCTCCATCATTCTTTCCCTGGTTCTTTCTGCCATGACGTGATAGCAGATAAACCAAGGGTTCTCAAACTGCAGTTCCTCGCATACCTTTGACAAGAGCATGTTATAGCTCATCCACCCTCGCATAACAAAAAAAAACAAAAAATCACTAGATGCGTATTCTAACAACTTCATAAGTTACAGAAATACTGGAATCAAAATGTGTACATATTAACAATCTATAATTATTGCAAATTTGATTCCTCTTAAATGCGTATACTCGTGTTACATTGAAAAACAAAAGTGAGATGATCAATAACACATTGTCAAAAATGACATGCAAGAGCTAGTGTGTACACGCATACTGAGTATGTTATTGTTAGACATATGCTTCCAATGTGTTATAGATGCGACTGAACCATAGCACTAATTTGCAGCATAAACTCAAAAGAACCGTCTACCATTGTTTGCTCAATTTCAATTTCATAAGGTTTCAATTACTAAAATGAAATTACATTAGGTGAAACAGTATTTCGTATGCGAGAGCATATGTGTATATGTACGTGTGTACGTGTGTGTGTGTGTGTGTGTGTGTGTGTGTGTGTGTGTGTGTGTGTGTGTGTGTGTGTGTGTGTCTGTCTGTCTGTCTGTCTGTCTGTCTGTCTGTCTGTCTGTCCGACCATCAGTCAGTCAGTCAGTCATCACGCAGATTAGCAACGGCTGAATTTTATCCGGAGTTGACTGCGATTTCGAGATGAAACATCAAAATTGAAAGCTCTATCTCTTACACAAAAACCAGCGCTCCAGATTGTCAGGCAATCGTCAACGCCAAGTTGCGAACCGTTCATCATGCCTGTCATGTAATTGTTACTCCTTCGTTGTTTTTTTTTTCTCGTGTCCTATTCTTTCCTTTCCCCACCCTTACTTTTTTTTTTCGTTTTCTTCACACATAAATGCCATTTTGCAATCCGTCGTTGTTTTTCCTGTCTGCACAGTGTTCGCGAAGCCACCAGGCCCACTGTGGGTGTTGTGGATTTCTAATGGTCTGCTTGGCTTATTGGAAAAACGCACGGTTCATTAAATGGGAGTTATACCGCAGGGAAGCGGCTGGCGGATACGGAAGCAACAGCTCATTTGAGAGAAACAAAAAGCTCATCTGACATAAAAACTTTGCTGTTGTTGTAAGTTTGTTGGCGTTTTCACCACTGCCGTCGTTGGTGGTGAGGGATTGTCTGAGGAAGGGAGCTAGCAGTGACGATTCTCCTCTTTAAAATCCACTCCCTTAAATATCTGCTGAGATGCAGGCATCATGATATAGATCCTTCGATAACTGCTCTTCTCATGATCATGCTGAGATGATAATAACAGCGATGATAATAACAGCGATGATAATAACAGCGATGCTGATTATAAGGATAGTGATAAACAGGCGTCGGGTAAGTGACATAATACATGTCGCTTTGATAATGAGAATTCAAACTCAAGATTTACCCTGATTAACCAAACCTGTACAGCAGTGGCCGTATGCATAATCCATACGTTAATTAACGTATCGTGTTAACCAATGTTTTGGAAGTTTCCCGTGGTTACCGCAGTGTTTCAATTAACGTAAGGATTACGCACACGGCCACTGGTCATTAATTTTCAGCACCAGTCATGGCCAGCGACAGGAATGGAAGATGGGAGGAATTCATGCCTTTCACCCCCTTTACTCTAGCAGGACTGGCTTTGCAGAGGCGAGTTTGATAAGCAGTTTCATTCAGCTACCGAGGACAGGCTGCCCTCGCTCTATTCCCCCACCCTTGCCGTCCTTCCTCAGACTTCATCCTCATTCAGTGCTCGTCCATCGCTTTTGTAGGAAAGCGTGTTTGGAAATCATGCCTCACAACCTACTTGACATTTCATCATTTCATGAACATGTGCCCCTTTGAAAGCTTTCTCATGCAAGGTGGTCGATTTTTCGAAAATGCCAGTAATAGCCTCTTTTCCAGGGTCCTGGATAGTTCTGCTGTCATTTCGTCCTTTTTTTCCCACTATAACATTTATCTTTGGAAAATTCCATCAAGTAAAAGATCTAGACTAGTAAAATAGCCTTTAGACTTTAAAAGGTCACTTTTGTTTTCCTCTTCCATCTGCGGGTTCATTGTGTGCTGCTCTTTCTTCAGGTCTTTGAACTGATGCCATATAAAGACGTAAAGATGGAATAGCTTCTAATCGTAAAAGTGAACTTTACATTCTTTTTTCTTCTATCTTAACATGGGATTACAGTGATGTTTTGTAGCGCCGAGTAAAGACTTGAGAGACAGTCTTTGAATATTCTCGTCCTTCTGTGGACAGTGGCTTTCTGAAATTCAGAGGAATAGAAGTCATGACTCTTAGGGTATTTATTGTTTTTTAATTTTATCGTATGAAACAAAGGTTATCTGTTGAGTAGAGTTCCAGTTGCAAAATGTCAGCGAAAATTATTTTGTAGTTAAGATCAAGATAGGAGAAGCCATTGACGACGTTATCGTGCTGTTTTTAGAAAGTGACTCATGCAGATCATTAAAGAACCTCAGTCTTGGAGACAAAGAGGCAAATGCTGGATCAGTCAAGAATAGAAGATCATAACTAGCAACGTAGTTGTTGTTGTTGTTGTTGTTGTTGTTGTTCTTCTTCTTCTTCTTCTTCTTCTTCTTCTTCTTCTTCTTCTTCTTCTTCGTCCTCTTCCTTTTATCGTTAATGTTGTTGTTGTTGTTGTTGCTGCTGCTGCTGCTGTTGCTGTTGCTGCCGCTAAAGCTGAAAAATGGTAGGCTTATCTTGGGCCTGCCGACAGGATCTGCCTCTGAGATCTCAGTATACTTCATTTGACTGAAAGAGAGCATTTTAGTTCAACTTCTAGCACCGTGGGACAAACTCGGTAACTTGGGACAAACTCGGTAACTTCTGCGAGATTTCTGGTACAGCGGTGACCCTACTGTAGCACCTGAGCCAACACCATTATTCCGAGTTAGCGCCTCTTGACATCCCTGCCTGCATAAATTATTGCGCAAAATGTTATACGTTCATGGCAACATGGCCACATTAGCAATTTATCCTTGCTCAGTGGGACAATGTGACCTGACGTAATGGAATCATTGGTAGTCATAATATTCGTGGATTGCCACCATCTATGCCAAATTTTCCCTTCGAAACTGGAGAACAACGGCGACAACTTGGCGATAGTATGATTTATTTTTCATGATCTGTGGGAGGATTCCGTGGGGCGAAATAACACTGAGCGAGGCCAATGCGTGTAGGGGTGTTAACTATATTGCCTGGGAGGCCTTTCCGTGCCAAATTTATTTTTTCTATATTTTTTTCATTGGGGGGGGGGAGCTTGATATCCCAGGAGGCATATCATAGGTCATCGCTGTTGACTGTCATTCAATGCCAATGTTTTTGTAATGATACGTTCTGTTTATGTATATGTATGAGCATTGTTTAGGGGTGCATAAATCCTCTCTGCATATCTGTGATCAGAGAGGCAGATTATTTGGCCTGGCTTAGAGACACCTTGTAAAAGTGCGAGAGGAGCGAATAAAAAGAAAAAAAAATGGGTAGAAATTTAACCTAGGACTGGGAACCTCCTCTCCCCCCCCC
>JAWQUT010000230.1:384939-404169 GCA_033807755.1 Ellobium chinense
GGGGGGGGGGGGTGGACTGAGGAAAACATGAATGAAATGCTTTCCCTAGGATTCACAATATGACCCTGGTGTGACTTTCAGATTATGAGTCCAGCACCATGACCATCTGGCCATGATGGCCTACACAGCTGGTTCATGTCTGTATATGTAGACTCATGCTGGACGATTTGTTTTGTGTTCCTCAGGTATTTGACATGGATGGAAATGGATACATAGACCAGCATGAACTGAGGTACATCATGAAAAGACTGGGTGAGAACTTGGGTGAGGAGGATGTAAAAGAGATGTTCCAGCTGGCTGACTTGAACGGAGACGGGTTGATAGATTATGAAGGTGGGTTTTATTTTTGAAGAGTATCATGTGGTTTTAACTGCAAGGTGGTTGGGATTAAAGAGCATTTTTTCCAAATAAACCTGAGTGAACTAAGTTAAAGTATGAGTTAGTAACGTTTTCAGAAGTGCATGTATCTATCAAGTAATTCAAAACAAAATCAAGCTTGAAATCTAAACTTCCTTAAGGATTATAATATTTTTAAGAGCTTTGGGGAGACACATTTCCCAAATGTAGAAGATTTTTATGAATAAGTAATTGACTGAGATAAAGAGAGAGTAGGATTTATTCACAAAGAGTTTAGAAAACTTTACAAAAAAATGTATTCTTAAACTATTTATTGTAACAAAGTTAAATCAAATATATGGAGTTGTGTCCAGTATGACTGGAAAATGTCCTAAACTCATAAAAAATTATTGAGTTTGGGCATGGTATTTAGAGTGGATTCTCTGAGTAGTGGCTTATATCTGTTAATGTTGTTATTTAAATGATGTTGTTAGGGGGAGAGAAAGTCTGTCTTTCTGTGCTATTTTGTGAGCATTCCTTGATGAAATGTCACTATTTATTTATTTCTATTGTTTATGCTTAAGTCTTATTTTGTAAATCATTGTTTTTTGTGTAAACCCTGTGCCGGCCAGAGACTGTGTCTGACTTAATGTTATGCGTTTATTTTAAAGTAACATGAAGAAATGTAATAAAAATTGTGAACTACAGTGGGAAGACTGTAACAGGCTATTACTTATAGAGATGCATGCTAAAAAAAAACAATCTATGCCTGAATGATTCGCTTTGCTTAAGTCTTACTATTGCTAATCTTCCTCTGCTTAACCCTGTGCCGGCCAGAGACTGTGTCTGACTTAATCTTATGCATTTATTTTAAAGTAACATAAAGAAATGTAATAAAAATTGTGAACTACAGTGGGAAGACTGTAACAGACTATTACTAATAGAGATGCATGCTAGAAAAAAACAATCTATGCCTGAATGATTCGCTTTGCTTAAGTCTTACTATTGCTAATCATTCTTTTTTTTTTTTTGATATTTCAGAATTCCAGAAACTTCTGGGTGGCCTCGGTCAAGGCCTTGGTGGCGTTGGTGGCAAGCCAGCACCATCGTCATCAAACTCATCAGCCTCATCATCATCTTCATCCAGCAAGCAAACGCCGAAATCTTCTAAATCTTCTTCCAAAGATGGCAAGAAGAAATAAGAGAAGAAAAATTCTGATCTGTGATACGTCTGATTCGAGTGAACGGAAGAAGGGGGAAGATTATCAAATTATTTAAGCGTGTTCGTTGGCGAGCTAAATGTGACAGTATAAAACACCCAGGGGAAGAAATATTATTTTATTAAAGAGTGTATGGAGCTATAATTTCATCAGTGATATATATATATAATATATATGAGAAAGTAGTAACTATATATTACTGGAATTTGTTTTCCAATGCAATCTTCTTCCTGTGTTCTATAAGATGTCTGCAGTACATTTCAAGCTGGAGCTCAGTGCTAAATGCAACCGTAATAACACAATTCAGATTACAGCAGAAATTTTCAGCGAACTATGTTTATGATCACAGACAGCAAAGAGCTTTCACTGCATTGTGTCTGTGTGATGGAAAAAGATGTGTCCCACATTTTCATTCTCTGTTCTGAAAAAGATGTGTCCTACTTTTCCATGAGATCCAGAGAAGGATAAATTTGCCAGCTAGCTTGACGAAATCATTTGCTTTGCATCATCTGGGGATTGTATCACCTTCATGGATCTATATGAATGCTCCCACTTCATTCTTCAAGTCATGACTTTCCCGGAGCATACAAGATAGTGAAAGATGAGGAAGCAGCAAGTAAGATCTGGAAATCGTTCAAGAATCATGGAAACTTTGAGAAAAAAGAAACTGTTATACTTTTCTTAAAACGGAGTCCTTCATGCTATGCTTCTGGAAAATAACGGTCATTCTTTGGATGATTTCCACAATGTGCAAATGTGACATAACGGATTATATTCTATTTACCAAATAAGTGCAAGAGCCTGTGAACTTCTAGACAAGATAACAGGAGAAGTTATGAGCCAGGAGACTCCACTGAGGGCTGGTTTGATTTGAAAAACTAAGAGAAGACTTGACAGGAGCAAAATGCTGTTGGACCCATGTGGGTAGCCAAGCTAGAATTTACAAAATAGGGAAACATTGTGTTGCAAATAGCTTCCTTCTTCAGGCATTTCTAGAAATTGTACAACTGGTATTATAATTCCTACTTCTCAGATATAGCAGAAGCTAACAAGATCAGTCATGATTTTACTTCAGAAAAGGTACATACATTTTGATTGACAGCAAAACAAAACATATTTACCCTTTGCCCTTTAAAACAATGGATACAAAATGGGACATTATTGTTTCTTTCAAAATAGATCAAAGATCACTCTTAACTGGCATGAGTTTACTAAAATAGGCAGGTGGAAAACTTAAGACAAAGAAGCACTTTCAGAGATGATATTCAAATTTATGACCGTCAATAGGCTAGTGCATCATGTTAACACTGCACGCTTATGACATTTGACATTAACACTATAAATTTGTCTGTAATCATCTGATTTTTATTTTAGTTTTGTAGATTATATTATTAAACCACAAACATTCACAAGTGATTTGATGTGATTTATTATACTTTGAAAATCAACAGGGCAAAGAAGTTGTGTTTAAACTTTACTGTCTGGTTAAACAAATTTTTTCGCTCCAAGAGATGAAGTTGTTTAAGTTTGTCAAAATCCATGCTTCAACAAGCAGCATTAAAAACATACACTCATGCTGAGAAATTAAAACATTATGTGGTCAAAGTGATTTCCTGGAATTTGATCCACAGTGCATGAGTACAATGGCAAAAATGTAAAAACCTGGTGAGATAATGGGTTCACTTTTACAATTTGTGCTTTCCATGAATGATATTATGAGCTTCCCTCATCAGTCAGCACTTATGTGATTCCTCCACATAATTTTTTATATTTGTGTTTTATTGTTTAGCTTAAGCCATGTTATGTGCATAGCACTTTCTTCAGTTCATACTGTTCTGTTAAGCCACAAGTCAGGCACCTGAGCAGAATTTTTGGCAACTCTCTTAGCAACTGAAATATGGAAGTTTTAGCACTTGAAGTTTAAGGGACACTGTACTTTGATATGATGCTCCAGCAATTTACATAGGAAATGCAGATTAGTGAATGGAGAGGTTTGAGTGATCGCCAACCATAAATTATGACACATTATCATCTACTGCACATGAGCACAAGCCCTGTAACAGTTCTTTGCAGATAGGCTCATGTGTTACTTTCGCATTTCAGATTTATTCTGCACATTATTTGGTTCTGCAACTAGGTGTGTTGAAATGCAAGCCTAGGTCTCCGCTGTGCAGAGATGTTGTTTAAATCAGTTCATATGCATTACTAAAATGCAGATTACTGATGTTTTGTCTTTTTTTCTGTTTTTCATTTCGAAAAGAACAAACTTGAAGTATTTATCCAAGGATAAATGAATTAACCCATGTATATCCATGAATCAGGTCTTGACAACCTTCCCTTGATAAGATTTGTACTTTAACCCTTTTTTGCATAACTGAACTGAATACCTATTCCCTGATTGTCTCATCATGTCAATTCTAATTAGAAAATATGTTTTTTAAACATTGCTAGCAACACTGTAGGAAATTGGCAGTCACATCTGTGAATTCGCTATGAAATGGCTGAGACTAAGATCAACACTCAGTAAAATGTGTCTTACTATGCTCTCTGTTTATAAAATATATTTTCTTATCAATGTGACTGAATGCAATATGTTCTCATGATATTGTTGACACATTTTTTTTGTGGAATTTCGATGCATTAATATCAAGTAGTTTGTTGTGTACTTCTCTTTTTTACCAAGATTTACATGTTATAAGTTTCGTGTAATTTTCTTTTCCTTTCCCTTTTGTACCATAAAATGATTTGATTTTTTGGTCCCTCCACATACTTCCTTTGCACAAAACCAAACTATAATGTTCACATACATACGTGTGTCATAGATAGTTCTTTGTCACTGTGTTACATCTTTACATTTTGTATGTGTGTTTTATACTTAAAAATATGCATAGAAATTTGTTTCAAATTTTCAGATACCTTGGTGTTAGGTTGATATTTATCTTTGCGAGATGTATGAAATGAAAATTGTTTTGAATGTGGAAGATTAAGAAAGAGTCAAGGTTCTGTTACCAAGATACATGCAGCTATGAGACATCAGATGGTTGCTTTCAAATATCTGTGGCCTGCAGCAAAAGTAATTCCTAATCCATTTCCAGTGAGGCTGTTTTCATGAAGATTATATCATTGCTTGAACAAAAAGCTGACCAGTGAAATTAAATTTAGTTGTAATTCACAAAGCATAACATGCAAAATTATGACCAAATGTAGGTTGTCTGCCTTTGTGAAAAGAAAGTTGTCTGAATCGTGTTTTGCCCACCTCCTCAGTCTTCACTTTGGTAGTAAGTTTCCCTTCACATTTGTACAATTAAAGATCATTGTTCCAAATCTCAGTATGGGCACTCTGGAGAATGTTAAAATAAAGGGAGGCAATGTAAAGAAAATTGGTCTTCATACATAGGCTGCTAATTTCTAAATTATGTAAATTTTGAAAAAAATTCAGGTGCAAAGCTCAATTTTGTTTTAAATGAATTTATACTTATTTTTCAATTACACATTTACTTACTGGAAATATACGCTTCAATTGTGGCCAGTTTAAATTAGACTTGATGTGAACCCTAACCAGCAACAAGTTACGGAATTTAACAAAACCAAGAGTGTGCAGATTTGAGCTGCATTTTAAAAAGTATTCTGTTAATTGATTTGATAATCACTGGATTGAAACTTACATTCTTTGAAGCTAAAATGTTTGGTTAACACCTGCTGGTCATCACTGAAAGTGTCTGTGAATGAATCACACAACCAGATCATACTTGTAGGTTATGTTATAACAATTTACTGCATGCACTATGCTAATTTAATGGTACATTCCATTGTAATCTGAATCTTTATGATATAAGATTTTAATATCACTCTCCATAAACCTACCATGATAAATTAAGACTCTTAGGTCCTATATAGTACTGGATCAGGTCAATATTTGTTATTGTAGGTATGGAGGTTTAGAGTATTCGTTGTCAGGAAAATCTCACTGTGCACATTCATTTGATACTTCGGAACTATTTCTCATGTCACTTTTGTGGTACAAAATATTTAATTTGAGAATTGTTGAAAATGCAGGTTGCTGTTTTCACTTGCAAGACTTTGGTCAGTAGGACCTTTTTTTTTTTCAATGGAAACTGTAGATCTCAAGTGATCTAGGTCTGTACCAGACCAGTGTAATACTGCAGATTGGAGACACCCTTTTTTTATATGTAAAGAACAGAATATATGGTATATTGTCACACTACCTCGACCACACCTCATCATTAGATTTCTTGATAATGTTGTTTTGCTTCTCCTTGCAGACAGAGTATTTGAACTCCACGATTACCAAGTCTCATGGGCATTTCGAATTTAAAGAAAAAAAAAAGATCCCTATCTCTTTGTTGCTAGGTCATTAGCCATTTTATTTCAATGAGTTTGATGTCAGAATATAATATAGTATTTTAAAAGTTGTTATAAATAGGAAAGCTGAAACTTGGAGCTACAATACCACTTAATCCCTGAAGTAAATTACCATTTTCTCCCACCAACTGTTGCAATCTCATAGTCTTTCCTTTGTATAAAGAATCCCGTTCTTTCTCCACTTTAGAATCTGTGTTAGACGAGACAGTGTGAATTAATGTGTTAGATACCAATGAAGATTTAAAGTGCTTATGATCATATATATTTGTATATATATGATTACACATTTAATGTTTCATCTCATATCTCCTGTTTCATGTCTTTAGTATCGAGAACTGTTTTTCTTACTTGATTATATGTGAATTTGGATGTTAGCTGCATTTGAACTGCTGCAAATATTAAGGGAGGTGTCACAAAAAAAAAAATTATGTTGGGGCGGAATGAGTCTGGAAAACTGAAGACCAATTCAACTTTTTATACAAAATTTTTGGCCTTCCTTTAGGTTTCCTCACAAATGAATTTCCTCCGTGTGCAACTTCTTCCTTTTGTAAACGAATGAGCGAGTACATGGGAAAAAATGTAGGTGGCTGTGTATAATAACGCTTGTTTTAGACGTCATTATTTTCAACTCCTTGCAGGGTTGTTACTGGCAGTAAACTAGAGGAATGGAAGGAGACGTAAGTGATATAATGGTTGTAACTTATTACATCAAGGAGGTTTGGTTGTGTGTAGACACCTTTGGATGGCAATTTTAAATTATTCTTGATTATTTAATGACAACCAAAATACTGTTCAATTTTTTTTAATATGAAAACAAATTACTTATGCACACCCATCATTGTACTGTATATGTCTACTTCACATTGATGAAACACATAATGGGGGTACAACACCGGTATGTGTTTCCACATGTTTTACACTGTTTAGAAATACTCTGAAGATACTTTTTTTTTTATTTGCTTGCCTAGGTTCCATTGTTAATTTGTCCATCACAGTTTTCGGGACTATCATATTACTATATAATTTCTTTTCTTACTGAAGAAGATTTTTAAATGAGTTAAAATTTAAGGAAAATTCTCCATTTTTAGAGTATTTCTAAGAGTTGGAAATAATTTATTTACATCATGAGTTTTTTTGGTTTTTTTTTTGAGATCTCTGTTTACTTTTTCCCTTATGTGCAAATTGAATGGATTTTTCCACATCTTTGATACCCTCTTTGCCAGCTCCTTACCCTTTTTTATATGACTATAATATTTCCCTTATTCACCCAGTCCCCCCGTTTCACGTTCTCCACGTTTTTTTCTCAGACTAGAGTGTTTGTTTGTCCGTTTGTTTGTACAGCGCATACTGTATATATTTACTTTTCAACTGTTGTACTGAGAATTAAAAAAAAACGATTTTCAGTTACCTATTACCGGGTTATGTTGTTGTTGAGATTGTCGTCTGACTTGTGTACTTGACAGTTGTAGGTTCGTAATTTTTTTTTTAAATGGTGTTACAGGAATTTTTTAAAAAATGCATTTTGTCTCCTGTATAAGGTGATGGCACAAGAACCTTATTATGAAGTCAAACTTTTGGAATGTTTTGATGTGACAATGGAAAAAAAAAATTCAAATTCGACCTTAAACTCCAAAATCTATTTGTTTTGCAAAGCGCAAAATTTAGCGCAAAAATTTAGTTTGCGGATCTCGGCGGATTTTCCTGGATCACCACACGTATGAATAAATTGATGCGTTGTCCCAGCAGTGGAATTTCTCATAAGATTTACAGCTTGGCTGGAAATAACGATGGAAAATCTGAACCCGGATGGTAACTGTCGCGGAATAGAAAAATAGATAATGGTGATGATGAAGACGACGATGATAATAATGACGATGATCGGCCAGTTTGAATAAATTACGTCAACAAAAAGCCTTATTGAGGTTTGCCATGTAAGCATTAGCCTTCATTTATCTCCCCTACAGACCAATCGGCTCAGTATCGATTTCAGCTCCATCAAACCCAAGACGTGTCGCTGTCGAGCCTGTAATTTCCTGTCGACCGCTTTTCAGTCTTCTCTCTTGCAAGCGCGTAAAAAGTTTTTTTTTTCCTTTTTGAGGTTGATATCTGTCACGGACAGGGCCGTCTTACCCGCATGGCACTATGGGCAGTAGCCCAGGGCCCCGGGCTCTGGGGGGCCCCGGGTGTGAATTTTTTCAGACACACGGTAGGCCTATAGACTTAACCTTTTACTTTGTATCAAGAAGGTAAGGGGCCCCGTGGGGCCTGAGTGCCCAGGGCCCCCGAAATACTTAAGACGGCCCTGGTTACGGAAGGTACTAGGTGGCCTTATTAGTTTTCCATAACTGATTCTTAGTGATGCCAGTGTAAAAACATAATAATTTTAGTTTCACTAGTTTCAGCAATGATTTGTCATAAGTGTCTGGTTCTTGGTAATAGTCGTATCCTTGACAAATTTAATATGCAGCATACTATCTATGCCGCATACATTATTGAGGGAATGAGTACATAAAAATCTAGAAGAGAATCCGTGATGTTGATTTGTTTCGTACATGGAGAATGGCATGTATGCATGTTTCCTCTAGAAAATACGAAACAAAATAAGTCTTTTATACTGTCGTTTTGTAGGTCCCTTGTCATGACTTCGTATTGCTTTGAAATCCACTAGATCATAATTACAGTTTCTTTTCTTTGCTTCCGGCGCGCCGATTACGTTTCCTTACCCTCGTTCATTTATACGGATCTAGTCGTTGATAAAATCAATCATTCGTAAATTCGTTTTGGTCCAGTTTTATCAAGTCGACATACATGTACATCAAAGTCGCGGAAATCTGGCTTTGCATCTTCTTTGTGCTTTCTACAGTGGAGACAGCATAATGTCTCCGAGAAGTGCGGTGCTATCAACTTGTAAAAGGTTAGATATAGCTATATGGGTTTCAGATGGAACATGATTTCATCAAGATTTCAGAGCTCTACTTGTAGATTTCTGTAATAACGGAATCGGCGATCATGAAATCAAACCAGCGTGCCAATACACACTGTCATAAGGCGTTAATAAGGGCATTTACCAGCTCTTTGCAGGGGGTGGTCTCCTTTTTCCCTCGCGAGCCGCGGGTAAAGTACATAATCTCGCATTTGACGTCATCAGTCTTTGCGTGGGGTCGCTATCGCCGCTTCTCTCAATACATTCATAGTGCGTCATATTGCGTTGCTGTGCCGGTTTTTGTTCAAGCGTTATTGAAAGGTGGTAGACTTATATTAAATGCCACTGTTACTAAGAATAACTCCGCTCTCTTTGATAATTCCCTCCTGCCATCCCCATATCTTCCGGCCACTTCTGATCCCGATCAATCATTGGCCCTATTCATCGTTAACTGATCATAATATTAAGGACTGAGGAATATCAAACTATCGTATGTTACTGAAATTATGTGAGGAAAATGCCAGCTTACGCTAAGCACCGTTTAAAGTAAAATGCGTTAATTTTTAGCCCAGTATGCGCTTAAGGTTAAAGGTTAGTGTAAAGGATTTTAAAGAGTTAAATTTAGACTTGCGTCTGCAGACAGAAGGTCAGCCGGCCTATTGCGCATGTGTGGAAAAAGCAATCAGCTGTTTTTACATGATCTCGAGCGAGGCCGTGTGAATGTGAATTACCGATAGCCTAGACTAGTGTAGTCTACATCTCTAAATATTATCAGAAAATTCGATTTCTAAGTGTGCAGTCTTGTTGCACAGTCACTGTGTTAATCAAACTGATCCACAATCCCACATTTGACGGTAATTGCTGAGGTTTAGACTATATTCACAGCTGACCCAACATTTATTACGCGCTGTCTATCTTATTCTTTTGATATTTTATGTCTGAGCCGTTTTCCAATGTAAACACAGCTGATTGCTGTTTCCGCACATGCGCAGTAGGCCGGCTGACCTTCTGTCTACAGACGCAAGTTAAATGTAGGAACTGGTTCAGCGTCTTGGCATGAAAAACGAAACAATTTTTCTTCACGTTTCTAAAACGGGGGCCAAAATTAGGCATTGATGTAGAAGAGTGGACTTCGGATGTGATGACAACGCTGAATTGCAGGTAACACCGAAGTTTAAGTGGATTTGTCCTTGAGGATGAGTTAATGAAGTGAAGTATGGGGTAATGGTTAAGGTCAGTGTTAAATGAAAGAAAACAAATTTTCTATTTCGCTGGCTTCAGAATCTTATTCACACCTCAAGAGTTAACGTGAAAATTTAGGCCTGACTTACAGTCGAGGTTCGGAAATGAGAGAGAGACTTTCATAAATCGCTGCCGAATAGTAGAACGGGTTAATGGTATCGTCCTGTGGGATTATCAATGGCTTCGTTAGGAGGATCTGGGAAAGGAAATGGGGATTGTGCCTTCTCACTGGGTCTCAGCTGAGTGATATACAGTATGTATCATTGTATGAACACCTCTATCAGCTTCCATGGGGCTTGCTTACGAGAACACCCCCCCCCCCCCCNCCCCCAAATCACTCAAGCCTCCATCTGAAATAAGTTCTTTGCTACGCCACTGACCACTGGGGTTTATTCTACACATTAACAGATCAGTTATACCTTGTTTCTAGATGGTGATATGATGATGATGATAATGAAAGTGATTGATGAAGGCTTGTGCTGAAATGTTTCGGACTGTGAATTAACATTTTTAGCTATTCAGATTGAAGCAATGTTTTGAAATTTCAATATATTTTACAAGATAAAAATGATGATAATGATATGGTGGTGGTGGTGGAGGTAGTGGTGAAGATGGCAGTAATGCCGTTGACATATTACATCGCGCTGATATTTTCCCAGGAACAGGGCGAATTATTGGTCTCCCTTCTGACATTTTGCTATCTTTATCAACGCGATGAATTGCTCTCACTGCAATGTTGCTCTTTGATGTTAATGAAAGTAACAACTCATAATACACTGGTGCTTACAGCAATTGCTCTCACTTTCAGCTTTTTTTTTCTTCTGTCTTTTTTGTGTGCCTTTTATGTGATACGATGCACAATGGAAGTATGGAAAATACTGGGAGTGGAGGTCATGATAAAAATAATAATAGTGGTAGTGGCAGTGTGCTTAATATATATATTATATATATTGAAGATGCAAATTTCGAATATCTTGGTACTATGATTATGTGGTGTGCACCATTGGCCTGGCATGCTACTTTTTGTTTTTTTGTGACAAAACTAGGCAATGCTGCCTAGATCAACTGACTTATAAGTTATATATATAATCGTATTGTGGAGTACTCTGTCTGGATCGTATCTTTAACTGAGACAAACATGTTTTTGAGTAACTTTTGCTACTCTGAGGTCTTTTTTCAACTGTTTTGACAGAACTGAGCTCAGTATTAAAACTAAATCATACAGGCAGATTATCTCTCCTTAGGTCAGTGGCTTACTCGCTGAAGAAAGTCTCGGTCTTCTCAAATTCCAGTTTCTTATATTTTTTGAGATCGATAAAAAGCATGCTGCTGGATTGTATCACATATTATGGAAACTTTCCGTCTAGTTGTCCAGCCAAAATATTTTGCAAAGAGTATTATGGCGGTCCAGCCAAAATACCTCTGTTGAGATATGATATTGTCATATATCGAATGGCCAAATAAAATGTTCACGTGATTGTGAAGTTTAGTTATTCCAATCTTATGCACTGGCAGTTTGGCACACATTACAAATGGATACTGTCTACTGAAGATGCAAATTTCGAATATCTTGGTACTATGATTATGTGGTGTGTATCATTGGCCTGGCATGCTACTTTTGTGTGTGTGTGTGTGTGTGTGTGTGTGTGTGTGTGTGTGTGTGTGTGTGTGTGTGTGTGTGTGTGTGTGTGTGTGTGTGTGTGGGTGTGTNCAGCTTTTTTTTCTTCTGTCTTTTTTTGTGTGCCTTTCATGCTTTAATACACTGTGATAAGATGCACAATGGAAGTATGGAAAATACTGGGAGTGGAGCTCATGATAATAATAATAATAATGGTAGTGGCAGTGTGCTTAATATATAGTCTATTATACTGAAGATGCAAATTTCGAATATCTTGGTACTATGATTATGTGGTGTGCACCATTGGCCTGGCATGCTACTTTTTGTTTTTTTGTGACAAAACTAGGCAATGCTGCCTAGATCAACTGACTTATAAGTCATATATGTCTGTTAATATGGATAAAGCCTTCTCTTGGTATTATTCTATCCTGACATCAATATTATTATATCTTTTCCCTTTTGTTGCCCACATGGTATACTTATTGTGGAGCGTCTTGTTAGTATTGTGATGAGAACCGGTGCTTTCTACTTTTATCGCCTCAAGAAGTTGTACACCATTTTGTTTTTAATTTTCAATATACACATTTTATTTACCATCGATAATTCACACAGTTCAATAACAAGATCAGTATGATTCACATTAGCTGAACAACACTCATTAAAACAAAAGACTGATAATAATGTACATAGATCTTACCCGATGACAGTAGAACAATTAAGACTATTTTCACAAGTGCATTAAACAAGGTACTGTAATATGAACCGTAACGTCAACAAATTATTACTTCACGCAATGTTAGTCACAACCAACACTTTACTATGAAATACAGAATAATATTATGACCAAGATTAAAATAAAAAAAAAAAACGACATTAACAAATTAATAACACTTAAGGATAATGGATGCACAAAACAAAGAGATTGTGAATTTACTCCGCTCTCACGGACAATAAATGAATAAACAACTGAAAGGAACCTTGTTTTAGTTCATGAACAGTAAGAATAAAACGAACAAACTTCGCACATATATGTTAGTTAAACAGCGAGTATTTTTCAAGCAGATTTTTCATCCTTGTCAGTGTATAACGTCAAGACTATTCCTCAAAAAAAAAAAAAAAATCAATGAGATGAGGTTAAGAGAAAAACAAAATTGGCTTCAAACTTTTCAAGGCATGAAGAGACTTAAATCATTTTTTCCGAATCAGCCAGCCAGAACAAACAATCCTGTATTTGCCACAGTCTGAGAGTGAGCTCGGAAACATGAATGACTGAGAAATGATTATAGTTACTGGTAATCCAGATTGTGACTGGGAAACAAGAGCTGCAAAACAAATACCTAAATGAGTGTCGGCTGGCCTAATTTAGTCACGTGGAAAGTTTTCTTAGTCTTTTGGAAAGGTGAATTCCTCGTGAAATGAGCTTATACATGAATACAGTCATCAGAACTGTCATAAAATTCCGAAAAAAAATGATGGGAAACTTTCCCTAACTTGTGGCATACGACAATTTTCATCAACACCCGCGAAACAGTGGGAGAAATCAGAAATTTCACACAAAAATGATAATGAGAGCTTGCGCATCAACGATAGGGTCTCTTACCATCGTAAAAGTTACATTAACTCTGCATGTTGAACGCTACTAAGACTGCATTCAGCACCGATGCACTAATGCACGATGGTAAGAGATCCCATCGTTAATGCGCAAGCTCTCAAATGACATGATCAACTATTCAAGCGTTCTTCACTCAAACGTAAAACATGCTTGATACATTCTTATTCTTCCTCACTAAACCTATTGAACAATCCATGCGGAATCTAAATTCCGCTTCCTTTTGTTTAACTGTGACAACATGCATTTCCTACGAATGAGGACGAGATCAATTTTGCTGAAAACCTAACTCAAAATGCAAGCCTGCGGAGCTGTGCAGGAATGCTTATAGAACATTATTCAAACCAACTGAATAAAAACGGTCACGATTTGGAGTAGAAGCGATTCTTTAAAATATTGTGAAAACGTCATAGTGCTATACTTTTCAATATTATCTCAAGCTGCTCTTTCTCCCTTTACATATAGGCTACAAAGACTTAAGTCACCTTTGGTCATTTGTAGATTATGTGACAATTTATAAATTTGTGCAAATCACATACAGGGACAAAAACATGCCTTAGGAACTTCAGTATATGCAATATCAAAAATAGCAGAACATACACAAAAACAAAAAAAAAAAAACAAAAAAAACTGCAAAACAGAAATGAGATATTGCACAGAAATGGCACTAGATCTAATCTACATATTATAATTTACACAATGGTCGTGCTAATTTCTTACACCCAGTATTATGTGCGCGTCAGTCAAAGCATGGGGAAGGTTTGACATATTTATAATTAACTTTTTGTAGGTAGACAGAGAACCCCACGGCAAATCCATTATAAAACGATTACGAAGTTCCTCTCTTGTTCAGCATTCGATGCTTACTCGTTCGTGTTCTTGCCAGACAAGTAGGTGGAAATTACGAGTTGGACATTTCCCATTCAGCTTTTCTTAATCGTCACAGTCATAGACAGATAGTCAATCTCAGAGATGGGCAATTTGCAAACTGGGATATGTTTGTGCCTGCTCCAACCCAATACACCATTCAGAAGTCACAGGCAATGCAAATCAGTTGTTCAAAACACAGCCAAAATAGTTCGTCTAACTCATATTACCACGTTCGAGACATACTGCTATTTGCAACTATCCAGCTGGTCAACTTTCCGTTGTTAGAAACCTCCCCCACCCCTCCTTTCCTGATCATACTTCGTCATACCGGTGTCGGTACAGTGACATTTATATTACTATGAAGGAAACGAGTTCCACATTTGTTCACCTACATAATAATACTTGTCTTATATTCTTGAGAGCTTGCGCATGAACGATGGAATCTTTTACCATCGTAAGAATTACATTAGTGCTGAATCTATCTTTAGTAGCGTTCAAGATGCAGAGTTAATGTATTTCTTACAATGGTAAAAGATCCCATCTGTCACAAATGGTACGAGACATAAAAATAGGCTCCTCTCAGATTTTCGCACACTCCTGTTATTGAATCATCATGCTCTCATAAACACTGCATTGTTTAGATATATATACACAAACAGCAATACGCACATCTGCACTGATAAATGCACTGTTTAAGAATGTACTGCCTTTACACCAAACCAGAATATAGATAGCAGTTCACGAGTCGTAGCTTTGGTTTAATGTAACTAATGTAGTATGTCCCGCGGAATGACCCCGAACAGACCATCGAGATAATTGAGGTCCGCGTCACGGTACTTTATGCTCTCTACAGTGCCATGTGTACGGCTAAAAACAAAAATCCGTTCAACATGGCGGAAGTAAAAAGCAGTGCATAATCTAGAAGCGCTATCACGACAGAAAACGGAATGCTGTGCTCTCTCTCTCTCTCTCCCTCTCTCTCTCTCTCTCTCTCTCTCTCTCTCTCTCTCTCACTCTCACTCACTCACTCACTCAAAATGAACGTTCTACCGAGAGCGGCTTGTTTTGTAAGCGAACTTGGTAGTAAGGACTTCTGTGTTATGAATAGTCTCGTCGAAAAACGCTGTCCTTAAATGAATTATCTTCGATTATTAGATTAGTCTCTCATAAAGAAGGGATTCATTTTGATGTACCCGGCCACGAACACCCCATAGCGCATATAATACACAGATACAAATACAGTCTAATTACAGGCTGATAACTACAGTATCATCATCACTGACCCCCTCCCCCCTCCTCCCAAGCAGGACACGCCCATGCGCCTCCTCCCACTTACTTACACTCAGCATTCAAAAGCCATCAACAAATGCGCAGCAATTGACGATACGAACCCCCTTTCCCCTCCCCCGCCCCTATAGCCTGAACCCCCCCTGAGGATTCTCATCCAGACCATGGAGCTATATTATAGCTCCATGATCCAGACACACTTGTCCCGACCATCATAATGGCGGTAAATGGATAGAAACATTAATTTTAGCTGTCAACGCGAAAATCTTGCACGTACTTGATTTTTTTTTTTTTGTAAACAGCAGCAATTTCTAAGACATAGATTGCGGCATGTTATCCAAGCCGTCAGTGAATAACTGGGAAGGTTAGTAAACGAAAATCTTAACAGAGCATCGTTGACGTTGTTTCGTAAATGGGTTGATTTGTTTCGAAAATGGAACATAGCATGTTTTTTTTAACTGACTACATATTTTTATACAAATTACCCATCGGAAAATTTGTGAAACAAAATGAATCCACTGTATTCAGGATTTGTAGGTTTCTGCTCACGAAGTTTGGTTTAATCTCCTCCAAAATTTGCATGCCAGTGTTATTCTTTTTTTCTCTTATGTTCCTGTTTCAACCAACTGTTAATAATCACTCCATTCGTAAATTTCTACATTAGGGTCAAATGTGTCTGGAAATCATGTGGATCAAGGATTTGGTAGTAGCCATTATACATCAAAAACGGCTAAATCTGGCCCCTCAACTTCTTTGTGCATTCTAAAACGGAACGTTTTGTAAAAAAGAAAACGGAACGTTTTAGATGCATGTCCCTGGAAAGTGAAGGAAAGAGAATCCACTGTATATGTTGAGCAAGGGCGCCTAGCACTCAGAGGAATTAATTGTTATTAATCCCACGGTTAAGGTAACCAAGTGTCTACTTATTCGTACAGTTTGATGGCATCAGCGAAGCTTTCTCAATAGCAGGAAAGTCAAGTCAAAAGTTTTTACCGTGATAAATGACTAACGGTAGGAAGTTCCCGTGAAGTTTAATTTTCATTTTTGCCCCTGCAACAGGTCCTCCAGTTGTAGTGCACGGAACAAACATCTCCTATAAAAAATTGCTTCTATGATTTATATAGGAAATGGAAACATAATGGGGTTTCCTTGGCCTAGGGAGAGAGATGATTAAAATTTAAATGAAAATGATAATAGTAAGCACATTATTTTCCTGCGATTCATCGCCATATGAGGTCCTCTGCCAAAGTACGAGAATCTACGTGAAAGAAAGCGATGGAAATATCTTGACTAGGCGCACAAACAGAACCCAATTAAAAATCTACAAATCTTCATAATATATCAGAATGAACCCTTTAATGTAATCATCATGGGCTCCAAAAGGACCATTCCAAAATATAAAATAAAATAGACTAAAATATAATAAAATAAAATAAAATGAAATGAAATAAAATAAAATGAAATAAAATCTTGTTGACAAATTCCATACAAATAACGGTGCTAAGTAACATGGTCACGCTTATTTTTGAAAAATAGAAGATGTTACGTCTTTACCCACACAAAATTATTTCAATAATTTGAACCCCAAAATGTTGCCAAATGCCGCTATTTAATAATAACAAGTATCAAAATGAGCTTGGATCTAACTCATATCTAAATCGCCGCAAAGAGGAATGCAGTGCTTCATATTATAATTCTTTGTTTAGAAAAAACAATACAGCCATGAGTTCATTGAAGACCAAGGTCAGATTTACCCATGATGCGCAGCACTGAGGCAATAAATGCCACAGGATCCCTCTAAAGGGAAAATGGCACCAGGCCCATAGATCCTTGAGACGTGTGGGACAATGAGACACTATTGCTCTGTCTGTCTCATAGACTGGTCATGGCGACAACTCACTCACTTTGCTACGGACATAGTTAATAAATTTGTACACTGATCATTGAACGATTGTACACTGATCATTGAACGTAGTACACGGACTAATGAACGACTGTACACTAATCACTGAGCTACAGTACCCATTAATCACTGAACGACAGTACACTGATCACCTAACATAACGCGGATTACATATTGACAGCACACTAATCACTGACCACAGTACACAAATCCATAAACGACAGTACATAGATCACTAAACAAGAGCCTACTAACCACTGAACAAACAGTACACTAATCATTGAACGATAGCACACTGATCACTGAATGTCATCAGTACCCGGATCACCGAACGAGTGTACTTGGATAGGTACTATAGTACCGACTGATCACTGAACGAAAGTACCGACTATGGCGATGATAGTGGCGATGGCATTGACGAGAATATGAGGATCATAGATATAAACTGTATATACATACTGAGACCAATAAGTAAATGGCATCATGACTACTTATATTATTTTTTCACAGCTTTCATGGACTCTGTAGAGGATAGACTAAATTAAATAGTGACAATGAAGCGCTGATTGCTGCTACTGTTGCTGCTGATGATGATGATGATGATGATGATGCTGATGATGAATCTGATAATTATGTTGTTTGTATTTTTCTTGCCATCGACCATACTCCAATGTTTAAGTAACTATTGTTGCGTCTCCTCTCAGTTTTTTTGATGTGGTTATGCAGCAATTAACTACTATCTATATTTATGGTTTGTTCTTGTTGTTGTTGCTGTTGCTGTTGTTGTTGTTGTTGTTGTTGTTGTTGTTGTTGTTGTTGTTGTTGTCGCCGTCGTCCGGCAATATTTTTTGCAGCACTCAGAGCCGGGGCAGAATTTCCTGGCGGTTTTTTTTTCTGTTCACTTTTTCATCCCATAATTATAGTTATGATATCTCTCTTTTTATGGGTTTTTTCCCCCCTAGTTGCAGCTACTGATGGGCCCTTTACCGCTGTTGCAATTTCTGTATGTTGATGCTAATCTGCTTCACTATCCCTTCTCTTCATTGTCTCTTCCTTCTCACATCTTGCATAACGACAAATACTCATATTCCTCCAGGGCAGGGCAAATTAGAATCCACCACTTGGAAAGAGTGAAACATCATCCATGTTTCGTTCCGCACTTTTCACGCCGAAACGATCTGGGCAATGCCGAGGTTACGGACCTCTTGCGTCCACAATGTCCAAGTCCGGATGATACTGAACCGTCCTTTACGAAGCTGTGATGAGAGTGTTTGTAAGGAAGTACTGTACTGTACATGCAGATGCACGTTTTAGTCTATAATAATTTATCTGTGTGGATTCTTATCGCTACTTTTCCTTGACATTGTCCCAGAAAAAGTTTTTAAGCTTGACTGTGGGTGAGTTCATGGCCAGGTCAAGGTGAGTCTTGTACTTCCCTGAAAGAAACGGAAAAAATCACTTCATTATGCTTAATGACCTTCAAGAATATCGCCTTTCCAGGGCCTTAATGTTTCAAGTGCCACTAAGAGAAAAAAAAACAAAAACAGGAGGTAAAGGTTTGATGTCATGTGACCATTTGTGCATAAGATAAATTTCAACATAACGAAAGATGATTACCATTCACAGTAGAAAGAAAACATACCACGTAACACTTTGGTGCAAATTTTGCGTGCAAAACACAGTGAACTAGAAGACGGCAATGCGTACCACAGTACTGCATTATGATCTACAATAGAAAGGTGGCCTATCCCCTTAAGCCTTCAAGAGGAATTTAAAGGGTATTTAACGTGACATGGCTGTGATACACAAAGTGTTAATTGGAAGGGGGGGGGGAGGGAG